>BQNB010074577.1:0-31742 GCA_026074375.1 Tanacetum coccineum | reverse complement strand
GAATAAGCTGGTTGCCAACTTTGTAGTTTTAAGTTTTTGCTCATTCTCAATTTTTCATTAAGCTAAATAAGCTGTATTCGTAGGGTTTGTTTTGTGCTTTTCTTAAAGTGTAGGGTCCCCTGTTTTCACTATAGTGTAAATTCACAACAGTTATCCCGCCTACCCTTGTCTTTCCTTTATTACCATTTCTACCCTGTCTTTTCTAGAAAATTAATTAGATTTAACAATTTTTTTTCATTTTAGTTTTATAAAAATTAGGTTAAAGTTTTAATCAATCAAATTAGGGTTTAATTAGCTTTTAAATTTTGGGGCTTTTTGTACTATTCATTTTCTGCACATTTATAGTTTATAAAAATCATTTTTCTATAATTTTCTCATTAAAGTTGAATTTTCTAGAAATTAAAATAGAACTTAGATAATTCTTTTTTCTTAGATAAATCATAAAAAATTCAAAAATACATAAAAAATTCTAATTCTTTTTCCTAAAATTTTCATTTTAAATTTGTGATTTTTAGATATAAAATTTGTTAAAATTCGTGTCTTAGTTTTTAAATTTCAGTTTTAGCTCGCGTTTATTACGTATTTGTGCATTTAAATTTCGCGCTATTTCATTGTTTTTAATTCATGCTATTATATTTTGTAGTTTAATCAAAAATTCAAAAATCTCTTTACTATTCTAAACTCGAATCCGAATCATTCCTAAATTCTCAATTCACGATTTCGTTGGGACACGACCCGAGGATAAGTACTTCCCGGATAAAAATATACAAATTGTGTTTTATTTTGTGAGATTTCTACCTTATATTTCTCTTGGTTGAGAAGTATTTTGGAAAGAATTCTTACGAGATTTATTACTATTGGTATATAAATTTGAACTACAACCAGAGGTCGTTAAAGAAGCTCTTCATAATGCTTTCGAAGATCTAATTCGTGAACGCTTCAGAGACTTGTCTGAATTTGAGATGAAAGAAATTCTTCGTGATCGGATGCTTGAAAGTGGCTCCTACAGATCACATCCGAAGCATACAACTCTCTATGAAGCTCTAGAGACATTTATTGATCGTTGTTAGGATTCTTGATTTGATGAGACAAAATAAATAAAAGAATGAAACAAAAGGATCAGAATCGTCATTAAAGATTTCTACAAGCTGGTGGAGAATTATGGAAGATTTAGTCAAAGATATCAAATGATGCAGATTCTGGAAGATCTCCTTAAGAAGATAAAGATATATTACTCATGACAAGGATCCAAAAGTAAATGTACGAAAGTTGGGGTGTCCAATATGCAACCCTTGTGAATAACATATGAGTTTGGTAGGAATCTATCCATGTATTTACAAAATACAACCAACACTCACATTTGTCTTATGTAACAATATTCCCATATTGTTAACCGACAATGGACATATTTAGAATGGAAAAATCATTAAAGGATTAAACATGCAAATATAGGATAACAATTAATATATGAATGAAAACAAATACCAAGTATCTTCATTCATCAGAAAATAAAAATTGTATTACAATCCCAATTATATAAATACTAATGAAAAACACAGATTTACATAAGATTACTAGCTGGAAGCATTCTTATATTCTTAGTATGTTCAGAATGCTTAGGAAAAGCCAGTAGAGCTTTTGTAAAAAGGATCAGCTAAGTGTACCATCTGTGTTAGGATTAAAAGCTCTTGATGTTGTATTGAAGTTACTACTGCTCATGTATGTGTTACTACTTGCTTAGCCAAATTTAATGAAAAATCTCTAATGGTATTAAGTACTATGCTAGTTTATAATGTACTACTCTAGTAGTAACTTATACTGCTAGAGTATAATATACTGCTATTATCTGTTAGTGACTAGCTATTATATGTTAGTACGCTTGTACACAGTTAATGCTGCTGGTGTATAAGTTACTACTGCTTTTTTAAAGTTAATGCTGCTGGTACAAAGTTACAACTGCTGAAAGATTACAACTGCTGAAAGATAAAGATTGCTTGAAGATCAAGATTACTTATGAGATAAGGATTGTATTTATAAAATAGATCTTTTGAGAATAAATATGAGTTTTTTGTAATATATTAAAAATCGACTATGCACTCTTGGTGAAAAAAGGTAGGTCCTAGGGCATAGAGTTTGGATATCTTTGTTTGATATCGATATAGCTTCAAGTTTTTGTAACCCTAAATAATACTAGTAAAGTAATTTGTAACTAATATAATGAAGCCTTTGTTTGTTTAAACTGTGTAATCATTAGAATTAACTGTTCCTATTGCATATTCTTATTATTGATCAAGAAAGATTAGATTCCGCATAATCTTTAATATATTTTACAAAGTTTTCTATTATAGTTTTGTGAAGGATTTATCTGCAAAACAAAACCTTAACAACTAAGGATTCAAGATCCATTCAAGTGGGATTAACAAGTGGTATCAAAGCTTGTTGCTTTGAGAAACTTTGCTAAGAAGACATGGATCAAGACTCAGCACATATAGTGGCTGCATCAATAGTACCTATGCTCAAACCAGGTGAGTATGAGCTTTGGAGGATGAGAATGGAACAGTACATCCAGATGATTGATTATTCTCTATGGGAAGAGGTCCATAGAGATGTTAATAATCAACCTCCAATAAACAAAAGTTGTTGTCAGGTGTTTGAGACTATAATGCCTCCTGCCACTACTAAAAGAAAAGCACAAAGTTAGGTTAGAGTGAAGGCAAGAAGCACTTTATTGATGGGTATCCCTAATGAACATCAATTGAAGTTTAACTCCATCAAAGATGCCAAGTCATTGCTGCAGGCTATTGAGAAGAGGTTTAGAGGGAATGCTGCTACTAAAAAGACTTAGAGGAATCTTTTAAAGAAGCATAAGCAAATTTTACTGGCATCAAACTCAGAGGTGTTAGATTCCAACCTTTGATAGGCTTTAAAAGCTATCACCAGATAGAGATTCATGGTACAAGTATCTCACAAGAAATATTGAATCAAAAAGTTTCTTAAGAAGTTTGTCACCAGAATGGAACACACATACCATTGTGTGAAGGAACAAGCCTGAGATAGATACATTAAGCTTGGATGATTTTTACAACAACCTAAAGATCTATGAACCAGAGGTCAAAGGGATATCAAGCTCAAGCTCAAAACACATAAAATCATAGCCTTTGTGTCCTCAAAACAACAGATAACCAGCAGTTACAACTGAAGCAATTTAATACTGCTCATGGTACTACAACAGCTAGCACTCAACAACTGCTATTAACACAACAACAATTGATAACTTGAGTGCATTCCTGTTATATATGCTTCCTTTGCCAAGTCATCCAAACACTCCCACAACTTTTACAATGAGGACTTACAATAAATTCATCTATATGATTTTAGAAGATATGACTAATGTGTCCAGATGGCTATACTAACAATTAGGCAATGAATTCTTAAAGAACACTGGAAGAAAGCTACATGTTTAATGGTAATGAGACCCATTGGGTTTTGATCATCCCAAGATGGAGTGTTACAATTGCAAAAAAAGTGCACTGGGAAAGGACAAATCTTGCCAAGAGATTGTAGGGCTCCAAGGAACCAAGAAAATAGGAATAGGGAGAACACAAGAAGGGTTGTGCCAGTGGTGACAACTACTTCTAATGCTTTGATGTCTTGTGATGGTTCTGTTTATGATTAGAGTGATCAAGCAGAAGAAGGTCAATTTTGCACTCATGGCTTACTACTTCTATACAAGTTCTAACTCTGAGGTAGTACTACATGATTTAAACTGTTCAACAACTTGTTTTAGAAATGTTAAAGATCTTAAAAGAACAAAATGAACTACTGTTAAAAGACAAAGGACATCTAAGTTAAATGCTATTACATATAAAACAGTTTAGAGTCTGTGAAGCAAGCTTTCTAGTTTATAGAAAATGAGTATGTTAATGAGGAAAATTAAAAAAACAAGTCTTAAAACGTGAGATTCATTTAAGAGAAGTAGCCATTACAGAGCTTAGGAGGAAGTTAGATCTACTCAAAAACAAAAAGATGAAATTCAGCTAACAGTAGAAAATTTTGAAGAATTCACCTTAATAGCATATATCCCAAACCTAATTGACTGTCAGATAGTTGATAAGTGCAAAACAGGATTTAGGTTATAATGTTTGTTTTCACACCTCCGTAATACAGAAACTTTATGCTCCACAACTGATTTGTCATCTACTCTGGTCTAAAAGAATTTTGTGAATAAGCCTATATACGTGAGCCTACAGCTAAAGAAGCCTTGTAGTTTGAGACTATCTAGTGAAGCTAAGACTAATGCAGACAAGCCTAAGGCAGTTAAGAAGAATAATGGTGCTCCAATTATTGAGGATTAGGTGTCTAATAGTGAGGAAGAAGATGTGCCTCAGGCTAAGATTCAAAAGAAAACTGTTAAACCTAGTTTTGCTAAAATAAAGTTTGTTAAATCTAAAGAGCAAGTAAAATCTTCTAGGAAAACAACTATTAAACAAGGTAATCAAAATAGGCTGAACACACATAATCCTAAAGGAAACCAAAGAAACTAGAATAATATGATGTCTCAGAGACTAGGAAGTAATTTTGAGATGTTTAACAAAGCTTGTTATGTGTGTAGAAGTTTTGATCGACCTGCATGTATGATTGAATAACCATCAGAGACAGTTTAATAACAAAAAGATGGTAAAACCAGTGTGGAACTATACTCAAAGGGTGAATCACTAGAATTTTTCTAGAATGACTCACCCCAATCCTAAAAGGAACATGGTTCCAAATGCAGTATTAATGAGGTCTGGCCTAATATCACTTACTACTAGTAGACCAGTTAATAATGCTCAACCCAGAAAAACAGTGAATAATGCAAGACCAATGACAAACATTTTTAATAAAGCACTTTCAACGTCAGAAGGCCTTAACAACAAAACACATCAACTAAAAAACAGTAATTTTAATTAGAGGGTTAATACTGTTAATAATAAAAATGTTAATGCTGCTAGGCCAAAAACAGTAGTTAATGCTGTTAGGCCAAAAGTAGTACTTAATGCTGTTAAGGGAAACCAAGTTAATGCTGTTAAAAAGCCCCCTCCCCCCCCCCCCCCCCCCCCCCCCCCCTTACTTTGTTGGGTTTGGAAACCAAAGACTAAAGTAATAGACCATGTTTCTAAACACAACAGTGAATCAACCATTCTAAAAAGGTTTGATTATATTGATGCACAAGGCAGATCCAAGTTAGTGATGGCTTGGGTCCCCAAAAGAGACTGATTTTCTTACCTTATGTGAAGGGCAATCCACAGCAAGATTTACAAGATCAAGGAGTGATTGATAGTGGATGCTCAAGGCACATGACAGGGAACATGTCCTATCTTACAGACTATGAAGAGATAGATGGAGGATGAGTTGCCTTTGGAGGAAACCCCAAAGGAGGGAAAATCACAGGAAAAAGTACAATCAAAACTGGTAATTTAGATTTTGAGAATGTGTATTTTGTAAGAGAGTTAAAGTTTAACCTCTTTAGTGTCTTACAAATGTGTGACAAAAAGAATAGTGTTCTCTTTAAATGACACTGAATGTATTGTTTTATCTCCAAACTTTTAAGTTAACTGAAGAAATGACATATTTACTTAAAGTTCCTAGAAAGAACAATATTGTATAGAGTTGACATAGAAGAATATTGTTTCTAAAGGAGGTCTAACTTGTCTCTTTGCAAAAGCCACATCTGATGAATCTAAACTTTGCATAATGAGAACTTGACACAATAAATTTCAAAACATAACGGACTGAATAAACTCAGTTAAGGAAAATCTTGTAAGAGATTTACCTTTAAAACTTTTTGTTGGGAATTATTGATTTGATAATACAAAAGAACTTACTCAAAAGGATAAATAATGAAACAAAAGGATCAAAGTCAACAATATGGAATTATACAAAAGATGGAGGATTCTAAAAGATTTGCTTAAAAGATAAAGATCAAAGATTAGGAAGAGATTTAAGTTTCCTAATACAATTAGATATCCTTTGTAGTCTTATGGACTCTCAAATAAAAGAGATCCCTAGACATAATTTTAGTGTGTGATTATGTGGTCACGCCAAAACGTATAGGTTGATTAAGGACTTCTAGTGTGGTTTAGCTCTAAGATCAAAGTTTTCTTTGATCATGTTACAGTTAGGTAACTATTCTATACTGATCATATAGAAATTGGGGCTTGTATGAATGTAAAACCATGTGAAAAATAACATTTGTACTTTATTTAAATTTTGATGCGTATCAATACTTTGTTATTGTTAATTCCTAGAAATAAAACAAAACAATCTGAGCTTAAACGTCTATGGATTTCTAGTCAGACTCCACAATTGGTATCAAGGCCCCGTGGCTCAATGATCTAGGATCTGCAAGTGTTTTGATGTCAAAATCTATGAAGGAAAAGAGGTATGAATTTTCTGTCTTGGTTATCATGTCAAATATGGTGATATTAGGGTTTTTCAGCAATCCTAATTTGATATAATAGGAAGTTTGTTCACAATTGTTGTTGATTGGTTCGTGACAACAAGATGGTTGCTGTTTATGGTTCTTGGTTACATAAATTCAAGAGTTCTTTGGAGCTTATTCTATGAAAAGAATCATTAGCAGTTGAAGGAAATGCTAATTTAGTGATGGATTAGTGACGCTTTATGATGACCTACATGATTAGTACTGCTAGTATCAGAAGGACAGTAGTAACCAGAGTTAATACTGCTAGTCTTATCTTTGAAGGTTAGTGCTGCTGCTTATAATTATTAGTGCTGCTTATGTAAGTTAGTGCTGCCAGGAGACGTTAATACTGCCAAGTAACTGGTTAATGCTGCCAAAGGAAGATTAGTGCTGCCAGTTTATGTTAATGTTGCTATCACTAAAGGTTAATGCTGCCAGTTTATACTTAGTGCTACTAGTATGATTAATACTGCTAGTATATTTTTAATGCTGCCTGTATTAAGTTTCTGCTGCTAAGGTAAATTTAAGCAGTTACTACTGTTCGATTAAAAGTAGTTACTACTGCTCGACTTAAAAGATACTACTGCTAGTATTACCAGATATCAAACAGTACACGTTTTTGGCACTTGTTTGGATCTCAGACATAACTGGAATTATTTCAGTTTATTCTTAAAAGTTTTAAAGGCTCATATTTATTGGTTTAAATGGTTATGAAGATGATTAATTATTGCTTATTTGGAGTTGAAGTGGAGTTTCACAGGTTTGTGTTCTTATCATATCTCAAATGGCTTGCAACATTTGGAGGTAACTTGTTTGTGTTTTCAATGTTGTGACGAAGACTTGTCAAAATCTAGCAAAGGTGTGTGATCTAACTTATGGTGATCAGTGCTCACATTTGCTATCACTTTGGTTATGTGTCTTATAGAAGATGAGGATTTTCTTAAGAGATTGCGATCTACTTATATTTTACAAATTTATTTATAAGTTTGGAGTCACGTATATAGTACAAGATATAAGACATAAGTTTGGGTTATTCTACTTCTACATCAAGTTCGTTATACTTAGTTTTCTTCATCAGTAATCATTACATAGAGCCTACATAATTTAAAGATTCAAGAAATGGTTAAGATATGGGTTTCAGGGGAAGCTTAATGTTAAAATGTTTAACCATTTACATGCATCATCGAGGTGAATGTTTTTACTACTGCTAGTCATTATAACTACTGCTAGTGTGAGTTTCTGCTACTCAGGTTCATTTTTCTTATTGTGCTTAATGGTGGGTAATTTGAGGAGATAGAAGGGTTGGATTAGAAGTGTGATATTGGTTTGTAGTGGTCAAGATCAAAGTTGCTTACATTCATAAGTCCCCTATTAGATTATGACAAAAAGGGGAAGAAATAATGACAATGAGGGAAGAAGATGTTAGCAGGTACAATTGGCAACTTGTAGATCCTTGGTTGTGGCATGGTAGAACAAAGGAAAATTCTACTTATGGGGAAGTTTTGTTTCAATCAGGGAGATGCATTACCTACCCTCAACTTCAGGGAAGCTTTGGGGCGATTGATGATGAAGTTGACCAATTATTTGTTGTTGTGTATTTGTCCCTCATCATAATAGGGTAAGATTGTTGGGATTCTGATTTGATGCGACCAAAATAAATAAAAGAATGAAACAAAGGATCCCGAGAATCGTACATTAACGAATTCATGAGGTGGAGGAATATGGAAGAGTGTAGTCAAAGATATTAAATGATGCCAGATCGGAAGAGTCTTCCTTATAAGTAAGATAATGCGATAACATAAGATTTTCTTATGGTTAAAGAATTTGAATTTGTTTATATCTTTATGTTACTTCCTTTGTAAGTCCATTATCTCTCTATTAAAGAGATCATAGACACATAGTTTTAATGTTACAAAAAAATAAAGATAAAAAGTGTGTGTTGTTGTGTATTCGCAGGAATATGTCGACGTCTAGTTTCTATGGTTGTAACCCCCAAGGTCCTCAATGTTTTCATTGATCCAGTGAGAGTGTCAGACTAGTACTACTGGGATCAAAAGTAGAAATGGGGCTTGGAGTAGTTGTTATAATGAATATACTGATGAAAAACCTGATTGATGAATAACATGGTTGTCTGTTTGCTTGATTCCCGTTGTGCATATTGTTATGCAATGTTATTCTTGTTCCTAGCTATCAGTTCTCAACCGTCTGAGCCTGCACAAAGAAACAGTGAGAAAGTGCACTGAAGAACTGGAGAAGTTCGTAAGAGACGCGCTGTGTATGACAAGATCGCTTGATGTGTTTTAAAAAGCGTTTAAATTTGTATAATGCTGAAGAAAATAGCCCATTTTATTGATCTAGGAACCCCGGGGGTGTAAGAATGGAAAATAACCCAATGTTAGTGTATTAGTTATAACCTGTTTTAGGTAAGATCAGGTCTTCGTGTCCACTGGGGATGTTGAGTGAAGTATTCCAATATATAATACAGAAAAAGGAAATAGAGCTTTTAACCAAGGTTTTTTTAAATAACTTTTTACCTAGTATAATAAAGATGTCTACTCGGATAGCGAAAAAAACATTTATAAGTGTTGGAGAAGAATGACGCGAAGACCTCGAAGATGAAGACCAAACTTATAAAAGGATTCTCGTCAGAAGTATGTTTTCACAAATTAGACTTAATTAACTCAAGAGCTTATAGTTAGTAGACTAGACCACAATGGTGTCACTCTCAAATAGTTTAGTTACCTTAGTGATATGTTGAATGCTTAATTGGTTTATCATTTTACAGAGAGAAGTGGACTTGTCTTGGCAACAAACGATAAAGATGTAGAAAAATCTTGTGAAAACCGTCCATCGATCATAATGGGTCCTTTCGACCTTCCGATATGATAATCTATCGTTAAGATTGATATGCAAAAATGTGTAGCTAACAGAATATAACAGGGGATCATCAGAACCATAAGCTTGAGATTAGTAGATCAAGATCTACAAACATTATTTATTATCATAAGATCACGAGTGTGTTATTATAGATTTAGCCTTCTCATGGCTATGAGGTTCATAACATAAGCAATGATTCAACCATGCATTTCCTTCTTCCAATATACAATGTGATATTCGCTCGTTACTTGATCGTGTGATCTTGATCGTCCCAAAAGGTGTGAGGGGCGTTTTTATCGCTGTGGTTTTTGCGCTGGATGATTTGGAAGATAATGGATGAAGATTTGTTGATGAGATGGTTGAGGAATGAAGAGAAGAATGATTTGTGGGATAAGAGATGAATGAAATGTGTAAAATTCGTCCCCTGTTTATAGGCTGAAAATAAGTGAAAAGTGCGGCGCACAAGGATATTTGTGCGGCGTACTTGGTGATTAAATGTGAGGATAATAAATGTTTAGTGGAAAAGTATGGCAAACACGATAATTTATGCGACGTACTTAGGGTGATTAATGCTAGGAAGTTTAGTACGTGGCATTAAAATTCTTTAGTTGATTGCTTCGTTAGTAGGATTT
Organism: Tanacetum coccineum; assembly: GCA_026074375.1. NCBI lineage: Eukaryota > Viridiplantae > Streptophyta > Magnoliopsida > Asterales > Asteraceae > Tanacetum > Tanacetum coccineum. The sequence continues at coordinate 21,770 of BQNB010074577.1, read as the reverse complement.
AGGATAGTGCGGCGCACACGTTATTTTGTGCGGCGTACTTGGAGTATTAATGCACTTGTTTGACTGAGCTTTAATTGCTTATGACTTTTGGGGAAAATGCGGTGCACAACTGATAAGTGCAGCGCACTTGGCATGTTTTGAGAGGAAATGCAACGTACAACTGATAAGTGCGGCGCACTTGTAGACTTTTCAGCTTGAGATTTTATTCTTTTCTTGTATGTTGATTTCCAATATGTGTAAACACTTGAGCTTTGTTTCTTTTTATCTTGAGATGTCTTCTAGTGAACCTGCAAGCAATTCATGCTATTAAATATTGAAAGTTCATGAGAAATGGTTAATTTTATGCAAATAACGCCACCTAAGACATGTATAATTTGGCCGTTATCAAATCCCTCCACACTTAGCTTATTGATTGCCCTCAAGCAATCAAAGCGAGAAAATAAAATCATTTATCGTGATGTGGAGAAAATTTAGATTTTACAAGTGTTTACAGGTTTAGATAACTTTTCAGGCATTGACATATAACTAAGCACCTCACATAGGGAATGTGTTACGTGATTTAAGAATTAGACTCTAGTTTATCAGAAAGGTATATTTTATGGTATTTTTGTGAAGACCACTCAAATTTGCACAGAACATAATCTAGACAGATACCATGCTTGACTTGACACATAAACCTGACACCGAAGGGCAGAACTAGATAATTGAAGCGAGCTCATATACTAATTTCATGTGCCGGACTTAAGCCTTTATTTCCGTTTGGTCCTGATATATATTTTATCCACGACGGATTTTTATCTTTTCATTCGAATGAGTTACATATAATAATAAGCTAGGCTTGGCACAAAACTCTCGTTTTTCACTTTAACTTTTTTACTAGGGTATTTCAGCAACTTATCACTGTAAAGGGGAGTTGCTGCAAGTAGACAAGGAACTTGAGGGATTTCTAATATATGATTAATCAGGCTTTTTCGATCGTAGTAAATGATGATCAAAGCACCATAGTTGTCAGAGCTCTAAGATTGCGGCTCCACCTCGTAATATTTATCCAACCAATACCATTGCATCAGAAAAGGTGGACAAAACCGACATATACCATCCATAATGATGGAATAGATACATTAGATGATTTTCTCTCTCCTTAACTCGAACATATAGAGTAATAGGCAGATCAATTCTATGTCTTGAGGTACAAGTGGGTACCCGAATATAGTAAAAGCTTGTTTGTCACACTTTTTGGTTTGGTTGATTTTTGTGGTAGCGTATAATGTCGCAATCCGTGATTTGCCTTACTAAGAACATTTTTTAATTTTTGAAAGCATATATATTATAAGATTTTTGATTTCGAAAACATCGGTTTGGTAAAAATTTTGGCAGGGCAAACATGGAGGGATATGATTAATTTTTCCTATTTGGCTCTCCTCCACCACTGTTAAGTTGAACATTGCCTCAATGTGATAACTGAATAATAAGTGAAAATAGGGAAAATTAAGGGAAAACAGTACTTCTGGGGGCATATAGATATATAGCTGCGAGAGAGCTATCCTTGAGCAGACTTTATAATTTTCCAAATCTTTAAGCTATATAACCTGCATAAAAGTAAACACACAAAAGCAAACAAATAGGAAAGCATTTTTGTTTGTTTTTTTTGAAAATGAGATAAAGTATCATGAACAGAGATTAAGGCAGGTGGAAGGCGACTCTAGCACATTAAGTAGAAGCGACGGTTGCCTTCCGAGAAGCGCTTATTTGTAAGAGGTCGTTAGCTAGACTCGAACTTGTGTGATTTCATTCTTTGGGAAAGAAGGGAGTTAAGTGAACTGCTTCCGTGGTCATTATAACTTCTTTCTTGTCATGATATAGTTGTGATTCGTATGGCCATAACAATAAATGTTTTTCTATTCTTTTCCATAAGAGTTCACATATCGGATGGATATTGTATGTTTCACTACATATGGTCTAGGCTAGAGACGAGATCTGAGTTTTTGGTTGGAGAGCTATCCTTGAGCATACTTCATAATTTTCCAAACCTTTAGGCTATATTACCTGAATAAAAGTAAACACACAAAAAGACACAAAAAAGAAAAACATTTTTGTTGTTTTTTTAGAAAATAAACAAAGGATATAAGTGAAAGAATGGAGGAGGGACTCCTCCACACTTAAGTGAAGCACGGGTTATCTCTCGAGAAGCGCTTAATTTTTTAAGAGAGTCGTTAGCTAGACTCGAACTTGGTTAGTCATTCAAAGAAGGGAGTGACTGCTTCCCTTTGGTCATTATAAAATTCTTCTTCATGATATAGTTTAAGTCGATAGCCGTTAACAATAAATGTTTTTCCATCTTTTCCATATATGAGTTTGTAGGGTGTGGTACCGGTAGGTATTTTGTAAGCAATACGAAAAGCCCACAGAGCGTCATCAAGTTTTCTTCATCAAATAGCAGGATTGTCTTTAACAGTCTTTTCAAGAATTCTTTTAAGAGCTCTGTTCGTGTTTTTAACTTGACCACTAGTTTGAGGATGATATGATGTAGAGAAATGGTGGTTAACTCTATATCTTTTCATAGTCCTTTCCATTATTTTATTGCAGAAGTGAGTATCTCGGTCGCTGATTAGAGCTTTAGGCATTCCGAAACGGCAGAATAGTTTCTTTAAGAAAGTAACAACAACTCGAACATCATTGGTTGGTAAAGCTTGAGCTTCGGCCCATTTAGATACGTAATCAACAGCAACAAGAATGTATTCAAACTTATGCGATTTTAGGAATGGTCACATAAAGTCAATACCCCATATATCGAAAATTTCACATACTTGAATGTTGTTTAAGGGCATCTCATCACGTTTTGATATATTTCTAGTCTTTTGGCATGCTTCGCAAAGTTGAACTAGAGTATGAGTTTCTTTTATGATTGTCGACCAGTAAAATACCGAATCTAGGACCTTTTTAGCGGTTACATTTGGTCCATAATATCTACCAGTTGGTCCGTGGTGACATTGATCTAAGATTGTTCGGGTTTCTGGTCTGGATACACAGCGTTTGATCATTCCGTCAGAACATACTTTTAAGAGATAAGGTTCCTCCCAGAAGTAATGTTTGAGGTCAGAGAAGAATTTGTTCTTTTGTTGATACGTCATCCCTTTTGGTATAATATCAGCTACCAAGTAGTTTGCAAAATCTGCGAACCACGATTCATTTTTGGTGTTAATTTCCATAAGGGTTTCTCCGGGAAAGTTATCATCCACTTCACTGTCATCACTTGACTACGTATTTTTTAATTCGGGACAAGTGGTCAGCTACGACATTTTCTGTACCTTTTCTATCCTTGATTTCTATATCAAATTATTGTAAGAGTAGTATCCAACGAATAAGACGTAGTTTAGCATCTTGTTTCTTAAATAAATGCTTTAGAGCTGAATGATCGGTGTGAACGATAGTTTTTGACATAATAAGGTAGGATCTGAATTTGTCGAATGCAAAAACTACAGTCATAAGTTCTTTTTCGATTATGGTGTATTTTTGTTGAGCGGGATTAAGAGTTTTGCTTGCGAAGTAGATTGGGTGAAAGTTTTTACCATATTTTTGACCTAAGACAGCTCTAACTGCGAAATCACTTACATCACACATAAGTTCAAATGGAAGATTCCAGTTTGGGCTTACGATCACAGGAACCCATGTGAGTTTCTCTTTCAATATTTCGAAAACTTTTTGACATTCATCGTTGAATTCAAATGGAGTATCTTTTTCAAGCAGCTTAGTTATAGGTCAGGCAATTTTCGAGAAATCTTTAATAAAACGTCGTTAAAAACCGCCATGTCTGAGAAAGCTTCTACCACCTTTGATGTTAGTAGGGTTGGAAGTTTTGAGATTACATTAATTTTTGCTTTGTCAACTTCAAGTCCTGCGCCAGATACCTTGTGTCCAAGCACAATTCCTTCTTTGACCATAAAGTGACATTTTTCCCAATTTAGGACAAGATGAGCATTTTTACAACGCTGGAGCATTTTATCGATGTTGTTTAGGCATTTTTCAAAAGAGTCTCCAAAGACGGAAAAATCAACCATGAATACTTTGACGGATTCTTCGATCATGTCATGAAAGATTGCCAGCATGCATCTTTGGAATGTAGCTGGGGCATTGCATAGCCCGAAAGGCATTCGCCTATAAGCATATGTTCCGAAAGGACATGTGAATGTTGTTTTTTCTTGGCCATTTGAAAATATCCAGAAAAACCATCGAGGAAACAGAAATATTTATTTCGTGCGAGTCTTTCTATCATTTGATCCATAAATGGCAAAGGAAAATGATCTTTTGCGGTTGCTTCATTGAGTTTACGATAATCGATGCATACTCTCCAACCCGTAATGGTTCTTGTTGGAACAAGTTCATCATTTTCGTTTGTGACAACTGTAATACCTCCTTTCTTTGGTACACAGTGAATAAGACTAACCCAAAGACTATCGGCAGTTGGATAAATAATACCGGTATCCAAGTGTTTCACGATTTCTTTCTTAACAACTTCTTGCATATTTGGATTTAACCTTCTTTGTTTTTGAAAAACTGGTTTCTTGTCATCTAGAAGTTGTATTTTATGTTTACAGAATGATGGATAGATACCATGAATGTCTGTCATTTTCCAAGCAAAGGCTTCCTTATGTTTTTTAAGAACGGATACAAGTTTGCTTTTGTTTTGATTAGATAGTTGAGATGATATGATTACAGGAAGAAAAGATGGTTCTTCCAAGAATACATATTCCAAGTTATCAGGGAGGGGTTTAAGTTCAAGATCCGTAGGAGGTTCTTCGAGAGATGTTTTGATTTTATAATCGGCGTTGATGGTGAATTTCTCGAATGGTGGTTCTTCGCTATCGGATTCAGATTCAAAATTTTCATCGGTAGTCATTGCCATGAATTTATCAAATTCGGAAAAGATTTCTTCTTCGAGAAGGGTTCCTTTGATGGAATGAAGGATTTTGCTTCCTTCATCTAAAAGAGTATCGAAATCTTATTCTAAGATTTCATCGATAACATCGATACTAAAACAGGTATCATCGTTTGAGTAAGAGTGTTTCATTGCATAGTCGATATTAAAGATCATTCGTTCAGTCCCAACTCCAAGATTGAGTTGTTTCTGTTTAACTCGAATAACTGCATCAGCGGTGTGAAGAAAAGGTCGTCCCAAGATGAGGGGGACTTTGTTGTATTCTTCCATTTCGAGAATAATGACGACAGGAAAAGTAAATTTACCAACTTTAACGAGCATATTTTTAGCTATCTCAACAGGGTATTGGAATGATCTGTCGGCTAATCATACGCCCATTTTAGTCGGTTTAAGAGTTTCGAGAGATAATTTTGCATATAAGGAATATGGCATAAGATTAATGCTAGCATCAAGATCGGCCAAAGCATTACAGGAGAAAGTTTTGTTAAAATTACATGGAATAAGGAAACTTCCTGGATCTCCGAGTTTTGGTGGAACTTTATTTTGGATCATCGCTGAACTTTCATCGCTTAGGAAAGCGGCAGAAATTTGTTCGATTTTATGTTTGTTGCTTATAAGTTCTTTGAGGAATTTTCCATAATTAGGCATTCCGGCTAAGACATCGACAAGAGGTACGTTGATTCGAACGGCTCGGATCATGTCGAGAAATTTTTTGTATTAGGCTTCCATTTTTTCTTTTCTAAGGCGTTGAGGATATGGAATCTTTGGTTTGTATGGTTTGGGTAATGGTGTTTCTTTGACTGGCTTTGTGGGTTGAGTTTTTGGTTGTGGTGTAGGTTCATCGCCTTCATCATCGGTATCGAAGTTGATAATGTTTTTGGATTTATTTTGTTGATCATCCGGGTTATCTGGTGGATTATAGGATTTACCACTTCTTGTGAATACGATATTCACATGCTCATTACGAGCTTGCGGTGGTTGGTAAGCTTTTCTACCTCGTGGGTTTGGTTGAGTATTGCTTGGAAGAGATCCAGAATGTCGACCAGATTGCTTATCAGCGAGTCTGTCGAACTTATTTTTGAGGTTTTGGATTGAAGCTTGATGATTTTTGGCTACTGTTTCGAGTTGAGTTTTGAGGTCCATGAATGTTTCTTTGACAAAGGCGTTGGTTGATTGTTAAGACTTCATGAATTCGTTGAATTGTTTCTGAAGATCATAAGGTTTATCATCAGTATTGGATCGGTAGTTGTAACAATCGTGGCTTGAGCAGGTTGGTCAAACCGTAGTTTTGACCTAAATATTTTTTCTATATGTATGGGTTATGTGTTATATGTGTTTATACGTGTTTATATGTGTTTGTGTGGGATATGTGAGATTGGATAATCAATCCATTGAGCGTGATCGTCTCATTGGGATTGCATTTGTGTTGGATTTTGTGGAATTCATTTCGTTCACTTTTAGTGACAAGGAAATGATTTTGGTAATTGAAGCGGTTTCGCGTTAATTGTGTAAGTAATTATACGTATACGTATTTATGTGTTAGTAATATTAGGAGAGGAGATGTTAGGTTCTATTAGTTAGAATAAGGAGATATGACAATGTCTATGATTTCTAGGAGATCAATATAGGGATTAATAAAAATGACAAGTGTAGTGTTTATTTTTAGAAACGTTTTAGTAAATTGCGTTTACGCAAAAAAGACAGTTGAAAATGCGCAAAATAATACTTAGATTTTTATAAAAAATTCAAGTAAAGCAATAATTAAGTAATGTAAGAATAAATAGAACGCACATAAAAATAATATATTTTTACATAAATGAGTAAAAAAATGAGAATATGTTGAGATATAGATTGACAAAAAACACTGGGGATGGTTGTGTGTTTTTTTAAAGGAAAAAGAAGCGCAAACTCTAATTAGAGCTTATCGTATAATTAGTTGGGCGCCTATAAATACAAATAAAATCCCAAACCCTTCCCCTTGTGCTGATCGGCTGATGGGAACAACAAGAGGAAAAGAAGAAAAAAAATTAGGTTTTTTGCTTTGAGAAGAAAAACAAGTTTCTAAGGTAAGGTTTTAATTAATCTTGTAGTTATTAAGAGCATTTATTCATGTAATAATTAATATGATGGAATTAGTGGTTTCATTAAAATTGTAAATTAATGATGTGTAATCATATTGGCATGATTAGGTTTAATTAGGGCTTGATAGGAGAGTACAAGGTATAGGTTTTAATTCGCGTTAGAATTTGATTTAGACTAGAGCAGAATTGGGCTTTATTTTTGTGTTGGGTGAGTGTTATCTTCCCAAAGATGGTAATGATTTTTGTCAAGTGTTTTCAGTGTCTATAACGTTAGATTAGAGAGTAGTTTCAGAAACATCATGGCTCGAAGGTTATTTTGAGGTCGGGAAATGTCATTCAATGTTGGTTGCAAGAAAACGTTTGTCAAAATAGTAAATACGGGATCGATTTAGGTCAGATTACGACGGTATAAAACCCCACTTAAAATTCGCATTTTGCTTTCCTTTCTACAGAGTTTAGTTCTATGTGTCTATAGAAATCCCCAAAGTAGAGTTCTTATTTGAGTCTAAGTATGGTTTTAAGTCCGAACTTTTTATGTGTACAATCAGATCCTGAATTGGGTGTTTGAAGTTTGATTTTAGTTGGAGTACTTGTGCATGTAAATTGTGAATTATAGTAATCTGTATGATCAAGAACCAAGGAACAAGAGTGAGCTGGGTTATGATGTTAGAGATAGAATGGATAGAAAATGGATGAGGTGTATTATGATGAAATGTTACAAAATGGAACAACCAACCCTCTCCAAGGCTAGGAGAGGGGCTTATATAGGTCCCATAGGCCGGCCCATGGGTTATGATGGGCTTCCATGGGTCTTGGGCCAGGACTAGATTATAATCTAATCATTACTAAACTACGAGCTAAGATGTTACAACTTGGAAGTGACCGACCCCCCACTTTTTTTGTGTTTCCAAAAAATCTCCCCTTAAGGGAGGTCACTCCATTTGAACAAAACTTTTAAACCTAAGCATTACTTATGCTTCATCTTTAGTCTTTAGCTCCGTACTGCCTTTGGAACTTTCTGTCTTAGAGAATATGTTGTCGTGATCATTTGACTTCTGGCATTGAGCTTGTTCCTTGAACTTGTATTCGGACATTGTGATCTTAGTGAGGCTCTTGGGATGTGTCATCAACCAAGCACAATCTCTTGCCATCTTGTAACTTTGCCTCTTTGTGGACTGTGCATGCTTTCTGGATCCAACATGCTCATACCTTTCTTGATTTGTTGATTTGGAAAAAGCTTTAATGTTGCGATCGCTTTTTGAATTCTTTTAACTTTAACCTTCGTCACTTCGAGGACTTTTTCTTTTGATTGGAGAATAGAGAGCGTGTCGGTAGTCACGTAGTGACGGAAACTTATTTGCACTTCTTTGACTTTAATACTTCATCACGTTCAAGAAAGTCGTGACGAGGTATCAGAAGTAGCGGAAGTCTTGAAACATGTACTTGATTTCATGATGTCTTTATGTTTTGTCGTCGGGTTGAGCATGTGGGTAAAGAGCTTGTGAGTGTCGAGCTGGACGATTGTGTATACCTCACCACCATCTTTAGAGAATAGTATCTGCATTTAAGTACTAGTGTTGCAATGAGGAGGGAGGGGAACGCATATGGGCTTTATTATTCGCCCGGGTTGGTAGGAGTAACCTTCGAATCGTGAGGTTCGAACCTAGTGATCGATAGATTAATGAAGAAGAATCTTCTTGACTAGGATTTCCAGTACTATGTAGTATTGAGTGCCGTTTTCCTATAACATAAGATTTAATTCATCGTACTCAGATGTTCTCATATCGGAGGGGAACGTCTTAGAAGCAGCAAGCACAGATAGGAGTGAACCGGTGAGTTTACTATCTCCAAACCGAGTTGTTGATATAGAAAACTTGATTTGAAAGATATCAATCGGTGTATCACTTGCAAAATTGTTTTTGTGATCACACCGAGAGTGTTTAATCATTTCAAAAAAATTCATTATCAATCCGTTGATCAGTTCCTGGAACAAAGTTTCGATTCTTATAGAATCGCACTATGTTTTTTCCAGTGGTCACATCTGTTTGCAGTGAGTGGGGCTGCTCGCGGCCAGGGCAAATAGTCATAGCGACATTGGGGGCACCGCGGTGGTCAGATCGGCGTTTGTCCGGGAAATGTCTCGTGATTGGGTGTTACTGTGGTAGGAGGTGGTGGCACAGCCTTTAGTTGGGCCTGAGGGTCGGGTCTTGTACCTTATAATATAAAGCAATCCCTTCTACACAACCTACCTTCCATGGGTACTTTGGGCGGGTCCATACACCCCCGCCCCCCATAAGAGGCTCAGTGAGGTTTCGCCGACTATCGATTTGCAGTTTTCTCACACAACCATCTATCTCCGATTCAACTTTTCATTAAAGAATCTCACAAGTTACTACCATGAGGCTTGTTTGTTTGCTCTAGCCTGGGATTTTCCCATCTTCATTGTGGATTACCTAAGTATACTACTCGGAGGTTCTGGCAAAAATCACATGGATCTTGCGTAGGACTTAATGATATTACATGATATTCACATTGTGTTGAGATAACAAGCTCTAAGTATGACAAGTGTCCCTAATGCGATTAATGGATGATCTCTTTTTGGCTTCTCGACTTATAGTGCACTTTTAATTTTAGTGCGATCGGAGGCTGGAGGCTGGTGCCCCCTATTTCAATATCTAACTAAGACTCGCGAGTGAGAAAGTCAATAGAAAATGAAGTGTAGTCGTCGTGAGTTTGTTGAACAAGAGTGTTCGAACTATTGAGTGGCTGGCGCTCAGCGTAGGGTTTTGTGCATTATCATAGGTCAGGGTCATTAACTGTCTTAAATGTCAGAATCCACTGAGTGTTTTGACAGCATATGATGACCGATTTCTGCCTAGTGTATAGAGGGACTTCTTTATTTTCACACCTTTATCTCTTCCTTTTTTTTCATTCTTCAACCCCTCATATGCTTACCTAGACTTCATAAACTACCACTTGTTGGGTTTGTTCCAGTGTTAGCTGTGCCATTGATCAGTCGCGCATTCTTCCCTATCTTCTCACTTTTTTCCTTTTTAATCGTATCCTGAAGACTTCTTACACTAACTGTGGATATCCCTAGGTTAGATCCCTCCGGTTTTGGCTGGCTGTCATATGGGAGATCTGAATACCTAAGCCTAACGCTTTATATGACTTCAGTAAATTTAAGAACGCATGGCTGGTTCTTTTGGGTGATTCTATATACGTTGATCTCTTCCGAAAACATTGACAAAATTTCATTCAAAGTGTTTGAAATAAAGTATCGCAAAAGAATTTACACTTGGGAGTGTTATTTCTCGTCACATACTAAAAGTCTGGTGCCTTAGTACATGTGGCAATCGTGAATCGTGATTAGTACATGCTAGGGTGTGGAGTACATTGAGTCCTTTATTTGTACTTATGTCCATGTACTACATTACAGTCCAGGTTAATCACAGATCTCCACCTTAGTCCAAATGTAATCCCTGCTAGTATTTTGGATCTCAATTGAATTAACCGTATCTGGGATACAGAACCTGATATATTGCTAGCAGATATGTGACATATGGATGTCCCCCTCAACGGTGTGAGGTTTATAAGACGTGCCTGAGTACATTAATTTGAAAGATGTTGAAGTGTACTAGAAATTCTTGAAAATTTTGTACTCGCAGCGACTCCTTTATTTTCACACAGTTAAGTCTACACTTTTTATTATTCACAAGATGTATCTATATACGGAGGTTTGAGTCCGAGAAGTTGAGAACATTTCAAATGTAGAATCATATGGTTCTTTTGACGCCCTGTAGCGTAGGTCTTTCTTCGTACAATCTGCCCACCAACGCGAATCCTTTCTAGCTCCTCATTAACGCTTCTGTTCTTTCAAGGAGGTTTGTCGCACTCTGTTCTTTCTCTGTTATGAGCACTCTTTCTAATGTGTGCTTACCATTTCTTTCGCAGTTATGAAAGTGTCTTTGCATCATAAATTCTGGGATTTAACAACAGATTCGATGATACAGATGTAACGGAGCTTGTGCGGTTGGTGTGTCGCTGGGTGTTGCAGTTGTCTCTTAGCTTCCCCTTAAACCGTGCAAATCCTTGTATGAGTAAGATTCGCAGAAAGGACTGATCTTGCTATAAGTCGCATGTCATTGAACACTGTGTGCTATGGATGTATAAGTACCAGATATCCGAACAGTGTGTTAAGTGCAATTAACTCCGAAAGAAGCCGCAACCACCAAATTCAATATTAAGTCCCGGAGTTCGTATGAGGCATTTTTCTCTTTAGGATAGTCATGAAATAAACTGTAAACACCAAAGACACTAAGTCCCGGAGTGATTAGTAGCTTATCCTTCTTATAGTTAGTCGAAATGGGAAAATCACCGTGGACAAATTGAAGTCCTTAACAGTACTCATTTTTTTTTTTTTCTTTCTGCAGATACTGACTAACTTAAGGTACATGCATGGACTGGATGATGACCCTCTTTTATCACATTATTTCTATTCTTTTAAGAAGTAAGCTTTAGTTGAATTAACCGTTTGAAGGCAAGACCTTTTATCTTAGAGATTAAGTTAGCCAGACTGTCTTCCTGTCACGCTTAGAATAAATCTTCTTACACCACTTCCGCCTGTATCTTTAAATGATAGCCATACCTTAAACTACAAATGTAACTAATCTGATTACACCGCTCATCGTAGGTTGCTATAGCTGCACCGAAAGAAACAGTTAAACACTTGATTTCTCTGCGTTTATGACATTTGTCTTCCCGGAATGACTAAAATAGAATAGTTATGAATTCTATCCACGTGGTCCTCATTACTTTCTTGTATATCTATTCCGTTCCCCTTGTGGTTCTCGATACCTCGGGAATCAGCAAAACCTAGTACGCAATATACTCTGAGGATCGTGTTCCAAGTATTGATAAGCATGTAAATCTGATTCCGTGAGATCAACTAAGTCTTAATTTGCAAATAAAGAGTCGAATAAAGTTTTTAAGCCATGAATCCTAAGCTTGTGTAGTTAAAATCCATTAACTCCCTCGCTTTTCTAATTATGATCCGTCATTATTAACAACTTTATCCGTTATTCCGTGACTTCTTTGAAGACTGTTTTAAAAAGATTATTTGCTTATTTCCCCAAGACGATACATATAACACCTACTCTGAACCATACTTTGAATATTCTCCGCATTTATCTCATACCACTATACTTGCCTTCACGAAAGAAAACATTGATGTATTAAGAACCATGATCAAAGAACATGACCAGCAAGCCAAGATGAAAGATACACCAAGAAAGCTCACCTACGTCGTCTCTGACAAGGAAGCTCCAGCCGGGTCATTAGCAAGAGTTTTTTCCGACTGATTCTCTCTCGAATCTTCCGAAACATCTGACACTCACAAACAAACTCGTTGTGCTAGTAAAAGTCGAAGGACTCTGGTATGTGCTTAATTACACATACCATTTTCCATTAAAAACGGACTTAAAAGACTAAAAACGTACCAAAGATACATTGTATTTGTATGTTTTGCATTTGAATTGTGCAGGAACGGATACTCAAAAAGAAAGCCAAAAACGACCAAACTAAGCACGGGATGGAAAAGACAAAGTCAATCCAAAGCCAAAGTCAGTCAAAGTCAAAAGTCAGCCACATGAAGAAAATACAACTTGAGGGACTAAAACTGCCAAACCTCAAGTTGTGTTACAAAAAGACAAGGGCTGAAATCGAAAATTGCGGGTGAAGTATAACTTTAGGGGCCAGTTCTGCCAAACCCCTAAAAGTTGTATCATAAAAGGGGCAAAGTTTACAATGAGGTTATAAGAGTTGAGGGGCCAAAGCTGCCAACCTTCCCAAAATCCATCTTTCCCGCCCAACAAAACCCAGGTACAACTTAGGGATGTCTTCCCATACCTTCTCCCTGCAAAACACTCAACACCCTAGATAAATCATTTCAACCACTCCACTATTTCCCCCCTTGCTTATAATTGCCATGTTGGCAATCCCTCACCATTTCCAAGAAATTTCGATGGCTGTGATTGACTCCAAAGAAGCACAAAAGAAATTGAAGGCTGGGATTTGTTTTAGAATCACCTCACACAACAAGCACACTTTGTTTTTGCTCTCACAAAAGAAGCACAGTTGGAAGACCCAAAGAAGAAGACTTCGGCTATAAATAGAGCCTTTTGTAAGCCTTTGAGGCAACTAGTTAGTTTTTAGAATATCTTAGCTTAATTTTCAATATAACTTACCTTATTTTAAAAGTCATTTACAGCTTTCACTTTCAGCTTTGTAACACTTTCAAGTTTTAATGCAAATTTAAGGTTTTAAGTCACTTTATAATTCTAAGTGTTAAGTTTCTTAATTGTGTTGTTCTGTGTTCAAAAAAGGCTCTCAATACAGCTTGTTTGTAAGCTGCTTTAATTAAGTAAACCTAAAAAGTTAATTAGTTAAGTAAAGTCACAGAAAATTCTTCACTCAAATATACCACAACTTATGGATGATAAGCCAGTTCTGGATGGGCTTATGGACTCTCACTAGCTTGTTTTATACAAGCTAGAGCTTGTAGATTCTTTGTTTGACCCTGTTTTGAGCAAGGGTGTTGTAAGTTTCTCTTTTTCTTATTTTTCCTATTTACTATTTTAACGTTTGAAGACCCTTCCCCGTGGAGTTATCGCTTTCATTTGTGAATATTTTCTTATATTATCAAGTAATCAAAAATTCCAAAAAATTGAAAAACAACAAAATCAACCGTTGTGTCACTTGTGAATTCGTCTCACCTTTAGATTACAAAATATAAGAGAGGTATTAGGAGGGTTGATCCGACGAACTTCGACCCGAAAAGAGAAGGTTTTTAAAACGCTTCGCGCTTACCCGCTTCTCCGCTTCTTTGTGCGTTTTCTAGAGAGCTACTACGCACCTTTGACTTTCGGTCCCAAAAATATTTTTCTTTTATATTTATCTTTCATAAAAATCCAAAAATATTCTTCGTAACCTCTAATCCATTTAATTCTTTCTCTTACCCTCCTATTTGTTTAATTCTTCGACATGTCCAGAATCTAAACTGGAAGAACTTCCTGAAGATGTATATGCCATTAATGCATAGTTTATAGGATGCTCTTCTTCAGCTTGGTAGCTCCAATCATACCCTCTAATTCCATCTTGAGCAACCAAGGTATTTTCAGTGGGAGTTTCCACTGTCACGGTTCTTCTACTATTCTCTTTTCCTCTGTTATCCTGATTTATTGGAGCCCTACATTCTCTTGCAAAGTGACCATTTTTATGACAATTGTAGCACTCCACTTTAGACCTGTCAAATCCATCTCTTTGACCATTTACATCTAACTTCCTTCTTGTCCTCTTGATGAATCTTATAACACCTCGTGTTTTAGGTCATTGTACGACATTATGTAATGCATAATTTATTTTTAGGGTTTTACGCGTTTTCACTTAAACTGTAAACGTTAAGTTAAATTGCGTAAACTAAAAATGATCATTCAATGTAAACGGGCATTAAACAATTAAATGTTTACATCAAGCAAGTGTTATATGATTATTTAGAGGATAATTATTATCATTGCACATTTTATTTTTATTGGTTACGTTAAGTGTTTACGTTTCGCGATAAAGTACGTTTAAGCCTTCCCGGAAGCACGTTAACTTATCTACGCTTCATCAAATACCAAAAATTGTAATTCGATTTTCCATTCAAGCCTCGTTGGGACATAACGTCCCGGAAACACCTTATACTGCTTCCGGATATATTGATCTCGCGGATTTTGTTCCTTGTTATATATTTATATTTCTCTATATTTATTTATATGTAAAAAGGGGTAAGCATCGGCGAGTCAATTTTTGGCGCCGCTGCCGGGGAGGCTGTGAAAAAGAATATCGTTACGTTTGACAATTTGTGTTTGAATCTGTGAATATTTTCTTCTATAAAAATATAAAAAGTACAAAAATATTTTTCATTTTCTTTTATTAGTATAATTATCATCTAAAAACAAAAGAAAAGCCAAAATATAAAAATACTTTTTCAATAAAAAGATAAAAGTCACAAATTGGTAAAATATACAAAATATAATATTCTCAATTGAGGTATTATCATAATAACTTTCGGTGAACTTGTTGGTTCCCAACTCGAACAAAAGATTTAAAAACTTGCCATTTGTGTCTCTTACGACGTACGGCTCACCTTGAAAAGTTAAACAAACTATAAAGTGGGTATAAGGAGGGTTGTTCCCTAGGAACTAAGACCCGAAAAGAGAAATAAGCTTGCTGCTATTTTTAATCCTCGACTCGCCTGTGAGTTTTTTTAAATCTTTTTGAGGCTATGTGAGTAAGTAGATTATTTGGTTGAAGTTATCTTATCTCATTGTCCGGTAAAATACATTGTGAATAAATCTTTGAAAAAAAAAAACTAAAAAAAATAGTGTAAATTTTCTTTTTAAATTTCTATTTTGTGCATGCGCACTCGTTCTCAAGTCCGTAAACGTCGACAACAGCAAGTCCGACAAACTTCTGTTGAACCACCAAATCTTGAGAAACCAAATAATAACCAAGAACTTTTCAATCCTCCCAAATAGTTACGATGGCTGATAATCGTACTATGGCGCAATTACTCGAAGCACCCACCGGGGTTAAGAGGCTGGAACGTTGTTCCCGAATTTAACGCGAACAACTTTGAGATTCAAAGCCGATTGGTCTACTTAATATTGTTAAATCAAGCAATTTTTTGGACACGATAAAGAAAAAAAAAAAGGTACCAACATGACTCACATTCCGATAATTTCAACAAGATCACTTCTAGATGAAGTTCTCGAACATTCCGAATACGTGGTTTTAGCTTATGCTTTCCCATTTTTCCCTGAGGAGCAGCCCGGATTTGGCTTGAAAAAGAGCCCCTCGATGATTCTTACCATGGGATGTTCTTTGTTTCGAAATTATTAACAAAATTTTCCCTCCCTCATAAAACAACAAATCTTCGAAATGAAATCACAATATTTCAACAAAAATTTGATGGGGGAAACGTTTTTCGAGGGCATGGGACCGTTTTCATATGATATTCTTAATGGATGAACCGCATCATAGGTTTTCAGAATGGCATCAACACGATACATTCTAATATGCCCTAAATTCGAATAATTCAGATTCTTTAAACTCGCTGCGGGTGGTAATTTCTGGATAAAATGCTAGAGATTGCTTAAAAAATCATCGAGAGCAAGTCCAATGTTCGTCAATCACGAAGAAAGGCCATTGTTTCCAAGTAAGTACGAACTCTTCCACACCAGCGTTTTCATCCAATATTGCTCCAGCAAAAAGATAGGTTAGAGCATTGATTCTCATAGGAAAAACCAAAACTCCAGATCCCACTCAGTAAAATGCGGTCGAGCCAAGTTGTGTAAACTTGCGGGGGTGGTCATTTCTTACCAAATTGTACAGCCACCGATGATGGGCGTTGGGGGGGGGGGTCAACATTTATCGTGAAACAATATCAAGAATATGTGTCACAAGCCGCCGCATTAACTACAACCAAGGAATTGCCAATTACCGCCCTCAGATGGTTCGCAAACCAAATTCGACCTCCCGGTTTTACTCCTATGCAACAACCATCAAAAACAACCAAAATAGGGGGTATCAATTTCTAACCAAAATAGGTAGGAACAATTTTAACCAATATTCGATGTAATAATTTCAATCAAGGACAAGTTACCAACCCCAGAATTAATCAAACTCCTGACTTTTCAAGCTCACTTTCAAGCTCCAGTTCCACCCCAGCACCAGGTATGTCTAAGCCGTTTTTGATAACTACGTCAAAGACTAATTTGACGCGGGTTATGCAAAAATATGCAAAATCAAATGGCAAATATACGGACCTGATCAACCTAAATTTGTATAAATTAGTATTACGCTTCCTACTTCGGGCTCGGGTTCTCTTCCAAGTAACACCATTGCTAACCCGAAAGGTGATGTGAAAGCAATCACCACCCGAAGCGGTGTTTCCTATAATGGACCTCAAATTTCTTCTCCTTCTAAAGAGACGGAAAATGAACCCAAGGTAACAAAGGATACGGTGCAACCAAGCACCAAAAACATCCAACCTCCGGTGGTCCAAACTGATGACCAAATTGGTGAGACCGTTGTTACTTTAAAGACTAAACAAACCTTGCCTTATCCTTCAAGGGCCAACAAAGAGAAGCTTCGTGAAAAAGACGATCTTCTAGCTTCAAAATTTATGGAAAATTTTTGGAATCTCCATTTCGAGCTAAGTTTCGCGGACGCTCTCCTACACATGCCCAAATTTGCACCAATGTTAGAAAATATATCAACGGACAAAGCAAAGATAATTGGAGTTGTCAAACGAAAACGGTAAACGAGAATTATAGGCGGTTATCCTCAAAAAAGTTTCCCGAGGAAACTTTGAGACCCCGGTTGATTTCTTTTACCGCGTGACTTCCAGTGATGAATGAATGCTTTTGCTTTGCGATCTCGGTGTAAGAATCAAACTAATGCTCTCTCCATTTGGAAAAGAACTAAGTCTCCAGCTTTGACCAAATATCACCAGAATGATTCTTGAAACTTGACGACCGGAAGAATTTCTACTCCAAACCGGCATCGCGAGGATGTTTCGTTGAATAGTTGGAGCATTCTTCTTTCCTACCAGTTTTGGTTGGTCATTGATACGTTGGTCGATACTGGCTCCTAATCTTAGAAGACCTTTCTTGAGGAACGGCACGTTGACTTTATACGATGTTCTACAGTGAACAAATGACCTTAGACATGATGACTAAGCAGTGACCTTCAAATGTTGGTGATACTTAGACTTTCTATACATATCATTGAATCGATTACCGAGTCGATGAGTATTGTTATTGCTTGTGAAGAATTGGTTAAAGGAAGTACTTGAAATTTCTGAAAGTGGCAATCCCACTTTTTTAATTTTTTTTACTTCGGATCTTTCGATAGATTCTTGCTTCCATCTTTCACTCCTTTTGGAGGAAGTGATTTTCTAATGGAAGAGATCGATGAAATTTCTTGAACATGATGATTCATTACCACCAGGTGTGACGGCATCTACGATTTTTCGATGGAGATCTTTTTACCCTTGAGGAATTGTTATGTGTGATCATAGTGACCCAATCTCCCTCCGTAGCCAGTTTGTGTGAAATTAATGTTTGCCTGAAAAGGTTAAATTTCATGTGAAGATCCTCCGACCTTGAACTCAAAGACTTACATCCCTTTGAGTATGGCGTTTTTTTGGAAGGGATGGATAAATTAACCCGTCATAATCGCCTAAAAACTTAAAAGAATGAGGATAAAACCGCCCTAATCAATGATATTCAGTCACTAACCTATACATGTCATAGCTTGGAAGATTTTTGATTTAAGGGGATAGATCCACCGTTTTTGCACCCATAAAGATTTTAATTGGAGAAAATGCCAAAACCCGTAGTTCAAATCAGAGAAGGGTTAACCCCAAAATCCTGAGGCTTATTAGAATGATAGTGTCAAACTTCTCTTAATGCCGGGTTAATTTACCCTATATCTGACAAGTCCACTAGGTAAGCCCGGTTCATTGTGTCCATAAGGGGAGGCCATATCGTCGGTGTATAATGAAGGAAAAATGAGTTAGATACCCCACCCTAAGTGGGGGGTTGTTACGGGATGGCGAGTTTGCGGATTACGAATACTCAATGATGCAACTCGTAAAGACCATTTCCCTTTACCATTCATGGATAAGATGCTTGAAAGATTAGCAGCGAAATGAGTTACTATTGCTTTTTGGACGGATTTAAGGCTACTTTCAAGATCCCAATTGACCCACTTGATCATGAGAGAATACCTTTTCACTGCCATTACGGGACATCTTGCCTATTAGTCGCATGCCTTTTGGGTTATGCAACGCACCGGGAACGTTCCAAAGGTGTATGGTTGCAATCTTTCACGATATGATTGAGAAAACCATGGAAGTCTTCATGGATGATTTCTCAGTTTTCGGTGATTCTTTCTCCTCTTGCCTTTCCCATTTAGACAAAATGCTCCAAAGGTGTGAAGACACCAATCTTGTGCTAAATTGGGAAAAATGCCACTTTATGGTCAAGAAAGGAATAGTCCTTGGCCATAAGATTTCTAAGTCTGGGATTGAGGTTGATCAATCAAAAGTTGATGTCATCGCAAAATTACCTCATCCCACTACCGTGAAAGGTATTCGCAGTTTTCTCGGTCACGCCGGATTCTACCGACGATTTATTCAGGATTTTTCCAAAATCGCCCGGCCTATGACCCACCTCCTTGAAAAAGAAACTCCGTTTATCTTCTCGAAGGAATGCACTACGTGAGTAGCTAAGCAAAACTTAAGTTGAAGTTAAAACAAGGCTCCAATTCTAGTTGCTCCCGATTGGGACTTGCCCTTGAAATCATGTGTGATGCATGTGATTTTGCTGTTGGGGCAGTCCTGGGCAACGTATGGACCAAGTACTTCAAATCCGATACACTATGCAAGAAAATCTATGACTGAGGCTCATGCACATTACACTACAACGGAAAAAGAATTACTTGCCGTAGTGTATGCTTTCAGAAAATTCCGGCCATATCTTGTATTGTCCAAAAGCATAGTGTATACGGACCATTCGGCTCTCAAGTTACATGATTGTTAAGCAGGATGCTAGCCAAGATTGCTCCGGGGGTTTTTGCTGCTACAAGAATTTGATGACGTTATCGTGATAAAAAAAGGAGCAGAAAATCTCGCCGCCAGACCTCCTTTTTCAGACTTAAAATATCCCATCAAAGTTGAAATCGGAGAAAAAGGAATTCGGAAACCATTTCCTCTCTGAGACACTTGGGATGGTTACACTTTCGTGGTGATGTAAATGCCCCGTGGTTTGCCGATTTTGCCAAACTACATGCTGCGTTTGTGTGATCAAAAGGATGTAGTCTAGCAGAAGAGTAAGTTTTTCACAAGGACGTCAACCACTACTTTTGGGAACGACCCCTTTCTATTCAAGATCTATGCTGACCAAGTAATTAGGCGTTGTGTTTTGGGGCAAGAAGCTTTTGACATTCTTAAAGCTTGCCACAGTGGACCCACTGGGGGACACTACGGTGCCAATTACACCGCTAAAAAGATCTTCGATTTAGGTTTCTATTGGCCTACGATCTACAAGGATGCCCAACGACTATGTCTCCCGATGTGGACATTTGTTCAAAGTTAAGGCAAAATTTCGAAACGTTGTTGAGATGCCACAAAACTTATCCAAGTTTGCGAAATCTTTGACGTGTAGGGCATTGATTTCATGGGCCATTACCGTCTTCAAGAGGGAACAAATATATACTCGTGGCTGTCGATTATTTATCAAAATGGGTTGAAGCGAAAGCGCTCCCCACCAACGATGCCGAGTTGTTTGCAAATTTCTTAAATCTCTCTTCGCCAGATTCGGTGCCCCTCGTGCAATCATAAGTGATTTGCGGACAATTTTTGCAATGACAGTTTGCAAAGGTCATGCTTAAAAACGGGTACAATCAATCGTCTTCTCCACCGGACGTTTCATCCACTAACAATGTGGACAAGTTGAGGTATCAATCGTGGTTGGAAAAAAGAATTCTTGAAAGGACGTGGGCGAAAATTTGCCCCCTCTTGGTCGGATAAATTAGATGACGCACTTTGGGCCTTCCGCACAGCTTACAAAACACCCATCGTGTGTATCCATACAAGTTGGTGTACGGGAAGGCCATGTCATTCTTCCGATGAGCTCGAGCACAAAGAGCACAAAGCTTACTGGGCCCTTAAGCATACAAACTTTGATATCAAAACCGCGGGTGATCACAGAAAAGTTCAACTCAATGAACTTAATGAACTTCGTGATCATGCCTATGAAAACTCTTTGATCTACAAAGAGAATCCATGACTCCAAGATCAAAAACCGCGTTTTCAACGTCGGTGATCGAGTCCTCCTCTTTAACTCTAGATTGAAGATTTTCTCGGGCAAGCTTAAGACCCGCTGGAGTGGACCATTCACTGTAACCCAAGTTTTTCCATATGGCACTGTCGAGTTATCCCAAAACTCCAGGCCAAATTTCAAAGTGAATGGTCATCGTTTAAAGCACTACTTTGGAGGGGACGTACCATAATTGGTAGTCCCGGATCTCCAGACATTCCCCATGAACCAATAAATTCGGGGATGGGTCAAGCATAGTGACCTTAAATAAGCGCTTCGTGGGAGGCACCCCATGCTTATCGTAGTATTGTGTAGAAATGAATAAGTGTTTTCTTGTTGTGTGGAGACTCACCTCTTCCAGTACTCGTGTTTCGTGTTTGTGTTGTTAATTGTCCAGGATTGCCCAAATTGTGAAGACTCTCGTGCTCTCAGCTTTGTCTTTCATTCACAAGAGTTTCACATCCTCAGCTTCATTTTTGGGAATCCGGTATCCAAATCTAATCGACTAACATTTTATCTTTTGGCACACTTAATAAACGGCCTTAGATTTACGTAGGTGCCCCTTTCAAAACATCGAGGACGATGTTTAGTTCTAGTATGGGGGGATCTTCGATTTGATTTTGCCTGCAGCCGTTGTTGTCACGTAATCCTGTTTTTACCACCAAATTTTTGCAAAAATACCAAAAAAAAATATGAAAAAATTAAAAATTCTTAAAAATAAAATAATTGTTTTGTCACAATTTCGACTTTCCAAATGGGTAGAATGAGAATAATTTTTGACTCGATCGGGCGTGTTGAACCCTAGCTAGTTCCTCAACTTATCGC
>BQNB010074576.1:0-31742 GCA_026074375.1 Tanacetum coccineum | reverse complement strand
ATGGTATCATTTTGCACATATCAAGTGGAGGAACAAATTCTTTATCGACTACAAGTGTTGTGGATGTTGCTTTACATCACTTCCAAAAGTAGCCTTTATGACTACCTTTTTCAGGATAGTGTTTGACTTATAATCAAAAAGTGATATCCACACATACAGAACTATCTTGCATCTCAAGTCTAAGGATGATTTATTTAACCATTTTTGATATCTCACTCATGACGAGGATCCAAAGTAGATTTCAAAGGTTGAGGTGTCCAATATGCATCCCTTGTGAATAACATATGAGTTTGGCGGGAACAATCCATATATTCAAATAATACAACCAATACTCACATTTGCCTTATTTAACAATATTCTCATATTGTTAACCGACAATGGACATATTTAGAATGATGGTATCATTCACGGATTAAACATGCAAATACAGGACGACAATTATTATATAAATGAAAAACAAACACCAAGTATCTTTATTCATTAGAAAATAAAAATTGTTTTACAATCCTAATTATCCAAATACTAATAAAACATAGATTTACATAAGACTACTAGCTGGAAGCATTCCTATATTATGAGTATGTTCTGAATGCTCAGCCAAAGGTAATGCCTTAGTAAAAGGGTCAGCTGTCATCTGTATGAACTTTTTCTATCTTAACGTCACCCAATTCAATAACTTTACGAAGGTAATGAAATTTGGTACGATAATGTCTAGCACCTTTAGTGATTGCTGATTCATTAGCTATAGGAATTGCTTCGGTATTGTCACAATACATCGTTATAGGTTCTTCATTTTTAGGAACAACGCCAAGCCCAGAAATAAATTTCCTAATCTAAACCGCTTCCTTTGAAGTGTCGTAAGTATCTATACACTCAGATTCTGCAGATGAAGTTGTAAAGATGCTTTGCTTTGTACTTTTCCAGTCCACAACACCTCCATTTAAAATGAATACATATCCAGTCTAAGACTTGAGTTCATCAGCATCCGTCAGATATCCAGCATCATTGTAGAAAGAAACCCTGAGCTCTAGTCTTATATCACCACCGTAAACAAGAAACATATCTTTAGTATTGCGAAGATACATTAGAATGTTCTTAACAGCAGTCCAGTGTAGATCTCCTGGATTCTGTTAAAATTGGCTTGTTATGTTCTGAGCGAATGCAACATGAGGGCGAGTGCATCTCACAGCATACATAATAGTTCCCATAGCTAAGGCATATGGTATATTTTGCATGCGCTTCACCTCAGCAGGTGTTGAAGCACCTTGAGATTTACTCAATTTTAGCTTTTCTTGCATGGGGATACTTCCATGTTTGGAATTCTCCATGTAAAACCTTTTTAAGATTTTCTCAATGTAAGCACTTTGACACAAACCAATTAACCGCCTTGATCCATCTCTGTAGATCTTGATTCCAAGAATATATGCAGCTTCCCCTAGATCTTTCATAGCAAAACACCTTCCAAGGTAGGATTTTACATCTTGTAACATTGGAAAGTGATTTTCCATAATTAATTTATCATCGACATATAAGATCAGGAAAGTAACATTACTCCCACTAGCTTTTTTATATACACATGGCTCATCACGATTTTGAGTGAATCTAAATTTCTTAATTTCATCATTAAATCATTTATTCCATGGCTTTGATGCTTGCTTAAGTCTATAAATGGAACTCTCGAGCTTGCATACTCGGTTTGGATACTTTGGATTGACAAAACCTTGAGGTTGCACCATATAGACTTCTTTGGAAAGATGTCCATTGAGGAAGGCAGTTTTGACATCCATTTGCCAAATCTCATAGTCATAAAATGCAACTATGGCTACAAGAATCCTAATAGCTCTAATATCTGCAACAGGAGAGAAGGTTTCTTCATAATCAACCTAGCAGGTTTGAGTGAAGCCCTTTGCTATAAGATGAGCTTTATAGGTGTGTACAGCACCATCCATGTCAGTCTTTTTTTTGAAGATCTATTTGCTACAAACAGTTTTACCATTAGGAGGAAGATCAACTAAGTCCCAAACTTTGTTGTCTTTCATGGATTGCATTTCCACATTCATAGCATCTAGCCATTTTTTAAATTTAGGATCTAATAATGAAGCTTTGTAGTTAGAGGGTTCATTATGATCCCTCAACTCATGCTCCTCAGCATCAATGTATAAGCACATGCGATATGGGGCACGTCGTGTCCTTGTGGACCTACGAATGGTATTGATATCACTTTGAGGTTCATTAATTTCTTGATCATCCTCATCATGATCTAAGCTAGTGTTTACAGAAGGATGCGTATCTTCTTCTTGAATTATTTTAAGATCTTCTAGACTCCTACTTATTTCTTGAGTAATAAGACTATTCTTAAGGAATTTAGCATTCTGAGCAACAAATATTTTGTTCTCAGGTGGGTAGTAGAAAGAATAACCCATTGTTTCCTTTGGGTATCCAATAAAGATACACTTGATAGATACGGGTTCCAGTTTGTCAGGTTTGGTAAGAGTATCTCGCTTAACAAGTGCCTCACAACCCCAGACTTTTAAGTAAGACAGCTTAGGGGCTTGCCTATGGCATATTTCATATGGTGTCTTCTCAACCTTCTTAGTCGGAACCATGTTGAGAATGCGTGCAGCAGACTCAAGGGCATAATCCCAAAAGGACTTTGGAAGAGTAGTTTGACTTATCATGGATTGAACCATGTCTAGCAGTGTTCGATTTCTCCTCTCTGACATTATGTTGTGGTGTATAGGTAGGAGTTCTATGGGCAATAATCCCATAATCCTTTTGATGATCCGAAAACACTTGACTCATATATTTACCTCTATGATCAGAACATAGTGATTTTATGGTCTTTCCGAGTTGATTTTCTACTTCCTTTTGAAACACTTTGAAAGTTTCAAACACTTCATGTTTATGTTTACACTTTGAAAGTTTAGAACACTTCATGTTTATGTTTCAGCAAGTAAACATAACCATAACGACTAAAGTCGTCAGTGAAAGTGATGAAGTAGCTAGCTCCTTATTTTGACACAATTCTAAACGGTCCACAAACATCGGTGTGTATTAAACCAAGTAGATCTTTAGCCCTTTCCACTTGATGTGTATAAGGTTTTCGTGCCATCTTTCCAGACATGCATGAAACGCATTTATCAAAAGACTGATTGTTAGTTGAATTAAGAAGTCCATCATGTTGCAACTTCTCTATATGTTTCTTGCTAATGTGTCCAAGACTACAGTGCCACAAGAGAGTCGAGTCCAAGTTGGTCTTGGCTCTTTTATTGCTAACATCATACATAGAACTATCATTTGTATTAGAATTAGACAAATCAATTTCAAAAATACCATTCCTTGGAATAACACTAAAATAAACAACATTATTTCTAGAAACTGAAATTGTATTATTCTCAAAACGGTTAATAAAACCATCGTCATACAAACGGGAAACTAAAATGATTCCTCTAGTGATAGAGGGAGCATAATGACAATTGTGTAAAACTAAAACTAGTCCTCTAGGGAGACATAAGTTATAAGATCCAATAGCCTCAAAGGCTGCACGATGACCATCACTCACGTACAGACTTAAAGCTCCTGGCTTCAGCTTCCTACTTCCCTTGAGACCCTGAGTAGTTATACAGATGTGAGTACCACAACCCATGTCATAAACCCAAGTGTTATTAGGAAACGTATATAGTTCTATGGTGAAGATACCTGAAGTGTTAGCTCCTTGAGATAGCTTCTTGTTTTTTAGCAACTCGGCTAGATATTGGGGACAGTTCCGCTTCCAATGACCTACATCACCGCACTGGTGGCAGATCGTATCCTTCGCAGGATTGTCCTTCTTTGGTGGAGGGGGAATCTTGGGCTTAGGAGCATAAGCAAGCTTAGACTTCCCTTTCCCATGACTGTTTCCCCTAGCAGCCAATTGCGGTTTCTTATTTTTGTGATTTTTCTTCTGGACCTTTCCTGCTCTAATTGCATGTAGTGCAGGTGCAACATTTTTCTTTGGTAGAGTTTGCTCATGTAGCTTAAGCATGGCATGCAACTCAGTCACAGTCTTCCCCATGTCATGCATGTTATAATTTTGCACAAAACTGTCATATTCCTTTCTCAAAGATACCAAGATGAGGCTCACTGCAAGGTTCTGAGTCATGGCATGACCGAGACGTTCCAAATTGTCTATATAACTCTTCATTTTAAGAACGTAAGAGCTTACAGACTATCTTTCTTCCTGCTTACATGCATGAAATTCTCTCACAGTTTGAAGAAGTTCCTGCCTGTTGTGCATACAACGTTTTTAGTTCATTTAGCATATCATATGCACCAAGTTGTTCAAGATTATTTTGGATATCTGGGTCTATGGTCATAAGCATACGACCAACAATTTCCTTGGTAGCCTTGACTCATGCAGAATGGGTGGCAAGGACATCCGAAGGAAGTACTTGTCCAGCCGAAGGAACTGGCATGGCAGGTATTGGCTGCTTCAAGAATGGTAACTTGTCTTCAATTGATAGCACAATCCGAAGATTGCGGTACCAGTCAATGAAGTTAGATCCAGTTAATCTTTGTTTCTCAAAGAAAGCCCTGAAAACCGAATTGTTTGCGACTGTGGTAGTCATCTACAATCAGAAAAAGTTCAAAGAATTAGTATTTTCGATAATTAAATTCTTAAAATAATTAACTACCCAATAAATACTAATAAGACTAAGATCTAACTTGACCTCCCACTTATTATTGGAGGTCTGACCACCGTATAAACAAGTGGGGCAAGATGTAAGCAATGAGCGTTAATTGCATTGTAAATGCAACTCTTAGATTTATGAGACACATAACTTTAGTAAACCATATAGTAATGTCATGTACATGTTTTGTCTCATCTTATGTCTCGGGTCCGAGGTCTGACCAGGTAACTCGATTTAGTCCACCAAAAAAGAATGTGTAAAAATTGACATAGATCTGACCTATGAAAATTTTTGCCATAGGTTGGAAAGGCCCTGAGGTCTGACCAGAGAGGTCAAACTAAATGCACGTGTTCTTAGTTTGGTTGGCATATAATTAAAATTTCACATAGGGGTATACACATAAGTTTATGAAAACATATGTCAAAATGGTGTACAAAGAAGCATGCAAAACTTCTTTGTAGCACAAGTTAAGAAAACGTTTTGTTGACATCATCCTATCAAAAGTTCTCGGTAGCTCCATTGAACGCACAAAGAAGCGGGTCAGCGCGAATCATATTAAAAACCCGACTTCTTTAGGGAAACAAAACACCCCGCCTTATACCTCTCTTATAGTTTGTTCACAATGGGTGAGCCGATTTGCCAATTGACTAACGATGTATTTAGATTGTTAAGAAAAACCCTTTGTTAACTTAGTTTTTATATGTGCTAATATCGCGGAAACTATTACAAATTGATCAAACCCTATATTGTACTCCTGCATGTGTCCGAAGACACAAGTTCTTCCAATAATTGCCTCATATGCCGAAGCATGTAGTGGCGCGGGAAAAGATTAAAGATCAATTTAACCCTAGAAGTCCACTAAAGCCATGGTCAATTAAGCCATGGTACAGTAGTGATTCATCATATGATAGAAGCATAAAAACTTTTAAATTTCCAAGAAAACAAGTTTCATAGTTTAATGTCCATATTTATTTGTCCAAAAACAAGTTTTACAAATAACACATAGCAGGTCACTAGGAGTATATAATTATGTG
This sequence comes from Tanacetum coccineum, assembly GCA_026074375.1. Taxonomy (NCBI): domain Eukaryota; kingdom Viridiplantae; phylum Streptophyta; class Magnoliopsida; order Asterales; family Asteraceae; genus Tanacetum; species Tanacetum coccineum. Next base: position 26,038 of record BQNB010074576.1, on the reverse strand, counting down.
TGTAATTTAACAGACAAATTTAAACCAAGTTTCTCTTTAAGTATTAGTCCGTTTATAATTTCAAAAATCTTTTGCATATAGTATCAAGTCACATGGAATATTAACATATAAGCACATAAACAGACAGAAAGAGGGGATGAGGTGAAGACAGACTCTATATCGAAAGCAGTAAATCACATAATACTTCGAGTTCTCAAAGTGAGTCTTCTGCAAACGGATAACCAAAAGACTCTCACTAGGTTTTCAGCTTAGTACCTAGATCGCCACATGCATCATATAGTATGATTGCGTGAGTCTTAAGGCCAGAAAAAGAAAAGGAAAAAGAACAAAAACAAAACTTAATTAACAAATTAATTTGATTCTTTTTAGTCAATATTAACTAGTAATAATATCAAGATTCTAGGTTTTATTTATTCTTTATGACAAGAATTGCATATTATTGCTATAACTTTTTGTCAAAACAATAAATAAAATATTTGCCTAAGCGGATCTAGCGTTTTTCATTAAGTGCGTAACCCATAACACCAAACGAGTTGACTCGTGATGCCACTGTTGGGATTTAACAACCAGGTACGTAAACCATTTACTACGAGTACGCAACGGATTGGATCTAGTCTGATATTAAGAATTAACACACATATATAAATAAGAAACACTAACCTTTGTTTAATGACAAAGTTAATTAAACAAAATCTTGATCTTGAAACGAGTGATAAAATTATCACCTCTATGGTTGCATACACAACACGTCGAACAAGTACGCAACAATGCTAGTCGTAACTTTACGAGCTTCAAACACCGATGGTGTATGCTTAATTACTTGAACCGAGAACCAAACAACCCTTGTATACTTGCACCGAAAATCAGAAACCCTAATTAGGGTTTTTACCGAATTCGGTTGAAGGAAAAACCGATGAACCGAAAACCCTAAGTTAGGGTTTGTTGTTGTCGAACTTGTGGAGAACAATGATCACCGTAAAACACCCTAGGAGAGGGTTTATTGTTGTCGAATGAGGGAGAACAAAAACCACCGAAAAAACCCTTTGGAGGTTTAATCGAAATCGCTATGGAGAAAAAGGAAAAACCGAAAACCCAAAGGAAGGGAAATTCGGTCGACTATTAGGGAGGAGAGAAAGCACCGATTAGTTTGTGATTTGTGTTGTGAATGAATGATTAATGAGGCTAGGGGTGGGTGTTTATATAGGCACCAAACCCTAGTCCTAGATAAACTAGGAAACCTCTTAATCCTTATCACAATCCACCTCCTCATTCCTTATCTCTAAAAATTACATCCAAAACCCCTTCTAGATCCCTCTAGGGGCCGGCCTGATAACATTAAATATTTAATACTTTTTAGTGACAAAATACCCCCTATATTACCTGTAAATGTTTCACTAATACTCGAAAACAAGATATTTTTTATCATTTTATAGTTTTTAGGTGAAATGCAGGAAATGACAAGAAACATGGGAAAAAAGGGCTTAAAGTGTAATTATTTGAAGAATGTTACGGCGTAACACCAAAAATGGTTACACCGTAACATCTATTAAGAAAGTACGAAGATTAAGGATAATGTTACGGCGTAACACCATATCTAGTTACGCCATAAACATGTATTTAGAAAGAAATCTTACCAAAGATAGAGTTACGGCGTAACACCCCTTATGGTTACGCTGTAACCATGAAGATCCACAAATATGATATAAAGATCACGTACGTATGGAAATTATTTGAGGGTTACGGCGTAACATCATATCTGGTTACGCCGTAACAATTGCTTGATTATGGAATGTCGTGTATAAAGGTTACGGCCTAACACCTTTATTGGTTGTGCCGTAACATGTTCAAAACCTATAAATAGAGGTCGAACTCAGCTTTTAGGATTATCCTTCTCCTTCCCATCTGAGGGGACGACTGGGACATCTCCTCAAGTCATTTTTCAACACTCTCTAGCCTTTCAAGAAGGAAGAACCCAGTCCCAGTCATCATCATCATACTAGTTTGGTTCGATTATCATGTTTTCATTACTATCATTAATTGACGATAATATTGATTGTATGAATATAGTTTTTGACTAAGCTTATCTTATTAATTATCATTATGATTCATTTACTTCTTGTTAATTATGATTATTTGTTTGGTTATATTACTTTTACCATAAGAATGCCAAATATGATGCTCGCTTACCATTACCAGTGGAACAAAATCCATGTTACTATAAGGGCTGGGATTTGCGAGATAATTAAGGAATAGATGATCATTCAATCCTTGCTTTCACATTAAGTAGAATAAGTGAATAATTAAGTCAATTAATAAGTAATTAGGACTGTATCTCCTTCTCTTCTTTCGTACCTAGGTCATTTCAATTTAAGTTTTATTCTTTTCATCAAAACAGCTTTTAAAATGTGACAACCAACTTAAGCTCAGATTTGTAACCGCCTTTTAGCTCTTGGGACAACCTTGGATTTACCAAAACTACACTACTCACGATTGGGTTCTCTGCCCGTTAGTGCGTTTGTAAGGTAAAACGAGTTTTATAAATTTAAAACTTGGTAAATAAATATTTAAAAGAAAATACGCATCAAGTTTTTGGCACCATTTCCAAGGAGCTAATTAGGTTTTAAATTTAAGTTTTGTATATAATTTATTTCAGTATTTTGATGTGCGGTCGTCGTAGGACTTCTACATGAAGTTTTACAACTCCCTAGGCAGAGCACCTAATCGTTGTAGTAGTAGTATAGGCAAGACTCGGGGGGTTGTTATTGTTCACTCGGGGAATAGGTTGGGAAGGCTTGATCACGGTCTAACAGAATTCTAAAGGTTGAAGGAAGATTATTTTTGTGTTTTTATGTTTTATGGAAAGCAAGTAAATCATATAATTAGAGAGTTGGTTGGTTTTAGCTATTAACTAAATATAAATCTAAACTAATTGGTGATAACAATAAGATAAAAGACTGTGTTTATTTAATCATGTATTACTCCCTAGATTGCTTCTCTTAGTGTTGCTGCCCTGTCACCCTTGTGATGATCTATGTAATTATTTCCTAAGTCATGAACGAATTACACGAACCCGTCGTCTACTTAGTATTCCGCTAGAGCGACGCACAAGTAAGGTAGTATGAAGACTATTACAAGGCCCCTAGGAGTACACTAAGTGCATGTGAAATATATTAAAAGTGGATCAACCATATTAGGGGGAAAGGTAGTATGAAGACTGTTACCCGATGGTATCCTTTCTATACAATCATGTATCCTTAGACATATCAACAGCGACGTAGAAAAAAGCTGGTTTTCTAAGACCTAACATGCACATCTATCAAAAGAAGCAACACTACTAATATCTACATTCTGGTTTTTATACAATCATTAATAAACACAATAGGAGGTTTAGCCAAGCATGTTAAAGATAAAGCAAGAACAATAAATCAAACAACACATAGACATATTGAATGATTAAGTAAACCTTACTTGATTAAAACATGAATTAGATAGAGTAACACATAGGGTTTTTTGGGCTAAAATTGTCTCTACACCTGCTAAAACGAAAACTAAGGTTTGTACCCTCTTTTTATTCTAAAGTTACAAACTCAAAACCCTAAATTCGGGTTTGTATATATAGGGAAAACGCTATGACGGCGTTGCGTTTTAATCATGACGTCGTCATGAAAGAGAATATTTTAGATAATGGGCTGGGTTGTATGCTCTGACGCCGTCGTGGAATCATGTGACGCCGTCTTGATCTTCGTGGTGACGGCTCAACGTTGTATCTGAGAAGCGTCTCCAACACTATAGTGAAAGTCTGTATCAATGGTTGGTGTAGGTTCGTAGTCTTGTCTGTTTCTTCTCCAAATGACAAGTCACGTGTAATTCTTCCAATGCTTCCAAAGAGAAATACCTGAAAAGGAAATGATAAGTACCTATTTTGAGCATAATGCCACGATTTTGGGGGTTAAACGACCCCGAAAAAGTGTATAAAATGACACCTCATCAACAATAGATAAAAATTTGGACTAATTGTTCACAAACCTCAAAAGATAGACAATATATTTTATGGTGTTACCAGGCTACAGAAGCAAGTAAAAATGTCATTGCCTAAGCTATCTTTGTTATGAGATTAGGAACTGTTTAGCATTAAACATACTGATATACGTCTTTTGATAAACTGTTAACTATATGTTGATTAGCCATTTAAAGCTAAAAACAGAAAATAAAGGCAATATCAGCCATAGGTAGACTAAGAAGCATGAGGTCAGTGAGATTTCTATATTCAGTGGGTAATGTCCTACTTTTTGACTCCTTAGTTATCTCCGTTGTTTGATAAAACAAGTTAATAGATTACTTTTAAAATGTACACTAATGCAAAACTAAAAAAACTTGCTAAGAAATGTTTTTGTAACCATATTGATGGCAGTGATTATTCTAAATCACACAGTAGCCGTGGAGCTTTTTAAGATGATGGTTTTTTTCAAATAGTTGGGCTTGCTTCAAACCACTTTGGTAATTTTGGTTTTGTACCATAAGAATTTCGCAAACCTGAGCGTTATTTGTGGTTGTCATTGTCATAATTACCACAAGATATACCTAGCGAAAAGGTCAATGTTGAGCGATTGTATGATGCTGTGAATGTTCTCCTATACCTACAGGTGCTTATATTCTAATCAAGTTATTTTTGATTTCTTGGATTTAATTAGATTGAGATATGAAGTTCTGATATCACTGCAAGAACAACTGTAGTTCATCGTGTTCTTTGCATCGTGTCCAATGACTTTACGTCTGCTATTTACATATCGTATAGGATATGGTTATTAGTGGTAAAAAATATAACTGACAACCTAAGTTCTGCTAACTCCATTTACCATGTTATTGTTATAGTTATTAGTCTAAGACAGAAAAAATTCCGGTTGACATAGATATGGGAAGCTGACGCATTCTACAACTCAAGGCAAAGGTGATAGAAAAGGTAGTTTTGAACGATTATATAGCAAAGGTGATAGAAAACCAAAAATTCACAACACAATTGCTTTATTAGTCTTTTAGGAAACACCTTACTATCTGGGTTCCCAATCCTATTTTTGTTGTTTAGTTTAAAGGAACATCACTTAGATGTTAAAGTAAGCTTAAATTGCAAGCCTATCCCCCTTTCAGTATGCACATAATACGTCAGGAGTACAATCACTTATCATATGCTCCAGGAGGGGGAGGAGGTAGACGTTATGAAAGCGCAATTGCTACAAGCAATCAGTGACGGAATGGATGTCTAAGGCACCAATTAGTTGTGTCTATGAAACTACGACTCCTTGAGAATGAAAATGAATTGGAGTGATAATCTGTTATTCGAAAACCTAATATGTTGATTTTTGGATTTCTTTTATTAGGGAAAGCGGTCTTACATTGGATCATAATGCATCAGGGAGTGAAATATTCAGTCACAGCACAACAACATCTTCTCAAAAGAAATGGCTGTCAAGCGAGATCAGTTCAAGAAATCCATGGAAGCGAAGGGAAAGTAGTTTTGGAAGAGGAACAAAAATCTCTAGATTATATTAAAGAGTTGTAGTTCAGCAGTTTTTGTTAATGTAAAACCCCGCGCTCCGCAGCGGAGCGCGGGTTGAAACCTAGTTTCTAAAGATATTATAATGTTTTTTTTGTCATTCAAACTATTCATAATTACTAGCAGGGTACCCGCGCAATGCGGCGACGGGTACCCTGTAATTCTATTTTTGGTGAGCGATATTTTCTGATTACATATTTTTTGTGATAACAACTTTACGCATGACAAAATTTTAGGAAATAACTTTATCGCAAACCATTCCATGTTAATTTTTGGACTTTCAAATGGTATAAGTCTATTATGTTTTGAAAATGTTTTTCTTCACTTAACAGTGAACATGTCATAATGACAACATTCATTCAAGTTTGTAACGACGCGCTATATTAGCTTGTACAATGTGCATATAAATATGTATTTCTTAAATATGTAGTACAATGTGCATATAAATATGCAGTACTTAAATAATTAATAAGAGAGAGATACTAATCTTTTTTATATGTAGTATAGATAAACTTTTGAGTTTTATAAATATTTTCAGATTATGATAAAATTATAAAAATGCGTTATAACTTTATGGGCAATTGCATATATATCTCTTCAAAGGTTGATAGGTTAGTAATTTCATATTTATTCAACTTAAAGTTATAATTACATATATATTATTTGCAAACACAAAAAAATTATCAAACATATCCTAATTAGTTTAAATAAAAACGACCTTATATCTTTTGTTTTTATCATTTACGAAAATTACATTATGTATCTTACCTTTTTATAAAGAAAGTGACCAAAAGTTCATAAAAATGACAACACAATCATTGTTTATGGGAATCACATAACATTTCACATTATATAGAAAAGTTTTGAGATCATAATATGACTAAGGTATAGATTTAATCTAAGCACAATGGTATAAAATTCATTTTATATGTAAATTACAATTATCATGTGTTTTTTGTTTTTAAATACATATAAAATTATATATGACAACTTTTGTGTTTATGAAGGAAATATACGCAATTCTAAGTTTTAGTTGAATATATACGTAATTAGCAACCTTTAGAGGAATATATATGCAATTCTTTCTAACTTTTATAAATAGTACATATTACACATGAATTAATTATATTGAGTTTATGATAGTCCAAGAACTAGGATCATTTCGTGCCACCTAAATTTCTCACTCTGCTTTAATTGAAACAAGATACAAACATTTTCAAGATTTTTAAACCTATTCATGTGCCACTTATAGTGGATGCTCTAATTAACCAAGATATTGGTACGACTCATGACGCAATACATGAAACCAAATTTTGTTAACCCTGGGTTGATAACAAAGATAAAACGTCCATATAATGAAAACCTAATAAGAAATAAAAAGACTAAAACCTAATTTTATTACTGATTCATATAATAATCAATGAAACAAAATACGCTTTATATTTATATTAGCAAAATGGCTTGAAGGAACGAAACTCTAATAAGATTAAAAAAAAAATTAAACACATCCTGCACTTTTCTATATTAATAACACTTAAAAAAAATCTCGTTTCACTACGAATTGGTAAAATCCGGCGCCACAGGGAGAGAAAGGGCAAAGCATTTTAACCACTCAAAATGCGGCATCAGAGAAAAAGAAGGATCAAATAATTGTTGACTCAGACCTTTTGTCTTGCTTGTTCTGCTAGCGTTGCTCCATATACTTATCGGCTAATTCCTCTATCTCGTCTTCATCATTCCACCTCACTTGAAACGTACTTGCCATCAAGTTCTTTTACATCAGGGCTTCTCTAACTTGAACATCTTCTCACGATCAAGATTGTATTTGGTGTATAACACCTCGTATTTTAGGGTCATTTACGACGTCAATATATTCACTATTTATTTTTAGTATCGTATGCGTTTACTTTTAAATCGTAATTGTTAAGTTAAATTGCGTAAGCTAAAAACTATCATTCAATGTAAACGGGCATCAAACAATTAAATGTTTACATCAAGCAAGTGTTAAGTAATTATTTTGAGAATAATGATTAACTTTTTTATTTTATTTTTATTGGTTACGTTAAGTGTTTACGTTTCGCGATAAAATACGTTTAGTCATTCCCGGAACCACCAAAACTTTTCTACGCATCAACAAATACCCAAAATTGTAACCAATACTCAAAAGTTACAAAATATATCACATATATACATATATGTCCGGATTTAGAGTAAGAGACACAAAGATATTTGTAGTTAAATCACATCTCCTTGATTTCATGGGATGATTCCCATTTTAGGGAACCAAATCACTTACACCTTTAAAATCTTGTAAGAAACCCACTCCCCTCATAGGTTCTTACAAAAGGGTTTCCAAGTAACCATGGTTAAGTTAATAAGATATCTATGGTATATAATGAAGCTAGACTTATAGAAAACATACATACCTTTCTTAAGGAAGTAGTGAAAACAACACAAACAATTCCTCGTTCTTCACTCTCACTACGGCAACTCCCAAAACCCTAAAAATAATTCACAGAATCTTATTTTCAATACATACAAGTGTCTAGCTACATATCTAAGGCATTCTAAGAAGGTTTGAAGGCTTGGTTAAGCTTTGAAAAGGGTTAAGCAAGATTAGGGTTTCATTTGGTTTTAGCTTGGATTTTGAATCTAAACTATTGTTTAGATCTTGTTTGTGTTCATATCATCATCACATAAGGTTAATACAATATCTCTATACTTTTCATTTCATTATTATGCATGCATGTTGAAAAAGATACTGAAAGCTTGTTGCTTAAAACTAGGAATTGATTTCATGATAGATTATTCACGCTAAGTTTGAAAATTTATCAAACATATGTAGCCATATTTTTGGCCTAGATATTTCTAAGTCAATACCTATATGTCTTGTTGAGTTCTTTGATATTTTTTTGGAATTCTTTAAAGGATATTTTTTGTGGCTAGTATGCACGCAAAGAAGTTACTTAATTCGGACATGATTATGCACAAAATTTTTTTGTAAAACAATATTAGGTTAGGCGTTTAGGGTATTGGTACAGTGAAGTATATTTATAGAACTCTTTGACTTAAAATCTGAGGCTTGAACCAACATGTTTCGATAAGTAACGAGGGAGATATGGCCCTTTTACCGGGAGGCAAACCTGCTGTCTTGGGACATTTTTATTAAATACTACATCTCATGAGGATTCCAAAAAGGTAAGAAACTCGAAAAACCAATTTATAACGAAGGAGATACGTAATTTACAAGTTACACGATATTAAACGCGTTTAAAGAAATTTTATAAAATCATTTTAAGTATCACTTCTGATATATAAAAATGGTTATTTTTCTCAGATAGTAATTATTTTTAGGATTCCAAAACATTAAGAATCATAATTTTTAGATCAATAAAGAAGAAGTTATGAATTACACAAGTTTACAATAATAAATACTTTTATAAAAATAATTTTTATAAAAGTTACTGTTCACATCAGATATATTAATTTTGAAAACATTATTAATTCGATAGAACTTTTAATAACGAATACGTACTCGAAATAATCACTAAAACGGAGTTAAAACGAATAAACTACGACATTTACGAGTTTACGACGATTAATTTTATAAAAATAATTTTATAAAAGTATATGAACAGTAAAAAGTATTGTTCATCAGTAGGTTGAAAATATGAAAATATAATATTTTGATAACTCGTCTTAATACGAAAGCGTGGACATAAGAAACGTAAGAAATGGACTTAAAACGATAAAGTTACGTCATTTTTACTAAAGAGATATTTATAAACGTTTTTACTTTATAAATATGATTTCACAAATACAATTAGATGGTGATGTAGCTATATAGAATTATATGTGGTATTAGTTCATCAAAGTGCTTAGTACTTATACGACCTATAATTAATTAGGTTGCATTCGGGCGTATTTGTGACGCATTTTCACGCATTTGAATTACATTGTTAACTCATCTACTCAAGGTGAGTTCATAGCCCCAGGTTTTACATTTTTAATGATTTACAAGTTTTAGGGTGAGAAGCATATGCATGTTTTACAATTGGACGCAAGTGGACATTTTACATTACGATTACGTGTTTGCCTAGGTAGCGATAACCCTCTAAGCCTGTTATCATGAACTGTCAATTACTTGTTGTAATCGCGAATGTTATAAATAGATCTATTTGGGATTGACATCCCCATTCGTGTGAGTCATGCTTACTGTGCCGGTTTGCCGGACAACGAACGTATACCATGTCGGCTTTGGGATGTTGCGGGTTAGAACATCATCACGGGCAATGTTGGCAATTTATATTGCAATTTATACATGTCGAGCTTTAATGTCATGAGCTTAAAGAAACGTAATCACATTTTATGATGTTTGCATCTGTTGCATTATCATGGGGTAATCTTGCGGTCCTACATTATACATTTTACAAACTTGTGAATTCACCAACATTATTGTTGACGTTTTAAGCAATGTCTTCTCAGGAGATCAGTAAGGTACAAGACAAGAGATACATTGGTGGTCGTTATTTTAGAAGTCATGCATTTAAAGATTTGGTTGCATTACATTTTGGGAAACATTTGTTATGGACTAGAATCTTTGTATTTTGAACAATGAACAAGTGAAGCTACGGGCTTTTGTAACAAATACTTTACTAAATCCACTGTATCGGTTTTAAACGACTTTTTGGTCGTTCTTATATATATCTTGTGTTATTGATCTATGAAGTATCACCCCGAACCCATATTCCGCTGCGACCCAATTTTGGGGTGTTACAGATTGGTATCAAGAGCCAAGGTTATAGAGAACCAGGTCAAATATTTTTGCTAGACTATAACCGTTTTCAAACATTGCATTCATACAAAGGGATTTTCACAGGACATACCTAATTAGTTGATTAGACTAGATGCATTCATCATTGATATACATGTTATTAAATACTATGTATATTACATTACTATAAGAGTCTTATATTAATACTTATATAAGCTACTTTTGATTTTCAGATATTGTCATGTCAGATTCAGAGGATTCCACAGTCACCTACACGGCGGTATCCAGTCCATTTGGAGGTTTGTTAGACATCGGATCTCCGGGGGTCGATGGACCACCCATGATGCCAGAGGATCCATATGCATATGTGGTAGCCATTTTTTAGGCCCCACCATCTCCTGATTATGTGCCTGGCCCAGAAGAGCCAGAGCAAGCACCACTTTTACCAGAGTTTGTTCCTGAGCCTGTATATCCGGAGTTTATGCCACTAGAGGATGAGGTATTTACCGATGAGGAGCAGCCACTGCTAGCTGTTGTCTCACCTACTGCCGACTCACCAGGATAGATTGTAGACTCCGATCTAGATGAGGATGAGGAGGATCCTAAGGAGGATCATGATTAAGACCTCATTGATTATCCTGTCGACAGAGGAGACGATGACGATGATGATGAGTCATCCGATGACAACAAGGATGATAATGATGATGTTGAGGAGGAGGAAGAGGAGCACCCAGCTCCGACCGACTCTGTCCCACCACCTGTACACCATGCTACTGCTAGGATGTCTATTCGAGATGAGCCACCTACACCATTTTGATCTGAGGCAGAGATTGCCAGACTTCTTGCCATACCATCACCACCACCATCACCACTCTCCCCATGGTCATCACCACTACCTCAGATTCCCTCACCACTACTACTAGTATCATCACCAGTACATGTATCACCTCTACTACTACCTGCCAGTCCTACTTATCCGTTAGGATTCAGAGCTGCTATGATCCGACAGAGGGCCGAGTCATCATCCACTTCTCATTCATTACCACTACCACCACCTATCATACTCTCTCATACCAGGGCATTTGTAGCCATGATGAGAGCTGCTGCACCATCCATCTACATCTTAGCATCTCGATCAGAGATACCACCATTAAAGACACCACCATCAGGGACACCACCACTCCTACCTATACCAGCACCTACATCATCACCCCCTTTGCTGCTACCATCTACTAACCATAGAGCGGACAAGCCCAAGGTTGGTTTACCACCTCGGAAGAGGTTATGTATTGCTCTTGGTCCAAGGTACGAGGTCGGAGAGAGCTCGTCTGCTCCTGCTGCTAGACCGACTGGAGGTTTTAGGGCAAACTATGGTTTTTTTGCCACTTTGGATAGGGAGATTAGGCGAGATCCAAAGAGAGATGTAGGTTATGGAATTACAGATACTTGGGATGAGATGCTTGAGGGCGTGCCAGGGGAAGCAGCGACTAAGGAGACAGAGCTAGGTTGGAGGATGACCAACTTTATTATTACGATCAGACAGGACACTGATGAGATTTATAGGAGACTGGATGAGGCACAGGAGGCTAGAGCGGTGTTGAGCGCTTGGCTCAACTTACTAGGCAGAGATAGGCGCTCCCGTGCTTAAACTGCTTTACTTATGGAGAGAGAGGCTAAACTTTCCCGTAAGGCCTGAGGACGGTCGATGGATGCTAGTGACACCGCCCATTCTAAGGTAAGAGTACTGAGGACTACTGTATTGGCATAGCAGATGAAGATTGCAGCCTTGCGAGTGGCAGACCGTGCTTGACAGGCATAGCTTGTGGAGACACTAAGACTGATGAGTACACTGCAGACACAGGTGACAGCACTGCAGGGACAGTAAGGACCCGCTAGCGATCCAGCACAGCTAGAGATACCATAGGAGGTTGGTAGCAGTTCATAGATTTAGTTATGTTGTAGCTATATTGTATTAGCCTACTAAGTATTACGGGGTAAATCTCGGCTAGTAAGGCTTTAGGTTGTTTATAATTCATTTTGTAACCTAATCATAGTGATCATTTTGTATCTGAACCAATCATGTATGTTTTCTAGATTATATATGGAATGGTGGTATTATGTCATGTTTGTAATTGAATTTATTATGAATGAATGTCGATTTAGTTACACCATTGTTAATTTCAATTTAGTTGTATATTTCATTGTGTGATGTGATCTCACTTTATTTATTGTGTATATGTCATGTCATGGTTATAATTTTATGAAATCTAACGGGTATTATATTTTCTTGTGATTGAAGAAAATGGCACCAAAAAGAACCACCAGAGCCAACCCTGCCGATACCACTGCCACTACTTCTATGACTAATGCCCAACTTAAGACAATAATCGACCAAGGTGTTATTGATGCTTTGGCAGCACGTGATGCTGACAGAAACACAAATGGCGATGACAACCATGATTTAGGAAAGGGTGTTAGAAGGACAGAACGAGTTGCTAGAGAATGTACATACCCAAACTTCATGAAGTGCCAACCTCTAAATTTCAAAGGCACAGAAGGAGTTGTTGAATTGATTCAATGGTTTGAGAAAATAGAAATTGTGTTCAGTATAAGCAACTGCTCTGTGGAAAACCAAATCAAGTTTTCCACTTGTACTCTTTTGGCAGGTGCGCTAATGTGGTGGAACTCCTACGTTAGGACTGTTGGTCATGATGTTGTGTATGTAATGACTTGGACAGACCTGAAAAAGAAGATGACTGGCAAGTACTGTCCAAGGGGCGAGATTAAGAAGCTCGAGGCTGAGTTGTAGAATTTGAAGGTGAAAGGTACCGACGCGATAGGTTACAACTAACGTTTTCAGGAACTGCCATTGCTGTGTGTTAGAATGTTTCCTAAAGAATCGGACAAGATTGAGAGATATGTCAGTGGTTTGCTAGACATGATCTACGGAAGTGTAATAGCATCAAGTCCTAAGATAATGCAAGAGGCGATTAAAATAGCAACTGAACTGATCGATAAGAAAATCCATACTTTTGTTGAACGTCAGACAGAGAACAAAAGAAAGCAAGATGATAACCAACAAAAACAATAACAAAACAATAGGCAGAACACTGGTTGGGCCTATACTATAGGATCTGGTGAGAACAAACCTTACGGAGTATCTAAACCTTTGTGTCCTAAATGCAACTATCACCACAATGGTCTATGTGCTCCCTAATGCCACAAGTGTAACAGAGTTGGCCATCTGGCCCGCGACTGTAGAAGTCCTATAAATGTGGAGCCCAGGTACATTTCAAGAGGGGCACTGGGGCAGGTCAGAAACCTACTTGCTATGAATGTGGAGCCCAGGTACATTTCAAGAGGGATTGTCCAAAGCTGAAAAACAACACCCGCGGTAACCAAGGTAGAAATGGAAATGCTTCAGGGAAAGTGTATTCGGTAGGCCGTGTAGGGACAAACCCAGACTCAAACGTTGTTACGGGTACGTTCCTTCTAAACAACCGCTATGCTTCTGTCTTATTTGATACTGGTGCTGATAGAAGCTTTGTGTCTATTGCATTTAGCTCCTAAATTAATATCACGCCATCTACCTTAGATCATTATTATGATGTTGAACTAGCTGACGGGAGAATAATTGGGTTAAACACTATCATTCGGGGTTGTACATTAAATTTCTTAAATCACCCATTCAACATAGACTTAATGCCCGTAGAACTTGGTAGTCTCGACGTCATAATCAGTATGGATTGGTTGGCAAAGTACCAAGCCATCATTGTTTGTGCTGAGAAAATTGTTTGTATTCCCTGGTGAAATGAAATGTTGATTGTTCGTGGAAACGAAAGCGACCGGGGAAATGAGACTCGTTTGAACATCATCTCGTGCACTAAAACCCAAAAATATTTGCTAAAAGGATGTCCTATTCTAATCCAACCCTTCTATCTCCTTAAATTACCTACCATTAAGCAAAATAAGAAAAATGAACTTGAGTAGCAGAAACTCACACTAGCAGTAGTAATAATGACTAGCAGTAGTAAAAACCTTCACCTTATGTAGCATATAAATGGTTAAATATTTTAACATTAAGCTTCCCTTAAAACCCATATGTTAACCATTTCGTGAATCTTTAATTCTGTAGGCTCTATGTAATGTGACACACTGATGAAGAAAACTAAGTATAACGAACTTGATGTTGAAGTAGAATAACCCAAACTTGTGTCTTGTATCTTGTACTGTCCACGGAGAACTTCGAACTCATAAATAAATCTGTGAAATATATGTAGATCGCAACCTCTTAACAAAATCCTCATCTTCTATGAGACACTAAGCACAACAACGTAACTCCTTATAGTGATAGCAAGTGTGAGCGATTTAGCACCATAAAGTTGTAAATCACACACCCTATTGCCAGATTCAGCAAGTCTTTCCGTCACAATCGTTTCTAAGCACGAACAAGTACCTCTAAAACGTGTTAGCCATTTGAATATGATCAAGAACACGCATCCGAAATCATCCCCCTTCAACTTGCAAATAGCGTTTTTGAAAATAAGTTATCATTCATTATTTCTTCAGAGTTTTTACAAACGAGAGGTTCCCAAAATCTATACAATAAAGTTTGAATGATAATGGTTTTTCCATCTTCATGTCCTCGCCACTCCGTGCCATTAGTTACCTGAGATAAAACATGCTAAAAAGTCAACACAAAGGTTGAGTGAAATCCATAGGTTTAAGTAATATAATTTGAATGCAAATGCGATATTCGGGTTACGTTGATATACACCCGGTATTGAAAACATATTTATTATTGCCATTAGCTCATGAATCCGAAGCCTTAGGGTATGGTGATACGTTATAGCCCCTGCGGGTACCTTTGCCAAAATACCCGCGTGATTTCTAATGATGTGCAATTGGTTACACGTAACTGGGTACACCAACGGGGAGTCCAGCCCAAATAGATCTATTCACATCATTCGCGCTTACTACGGAGAGTAATTAACGGTTCATGATTATGGGGACTTAAAGGCAAAGCAGTTACTTAGGCAATAGTAAATTGAAATAGCATGTAGAAATAATTGCATTCATGTTTATAGCATGTATCCCCCTCGCGGGTTTATAAAAAGATTGAAATGCGAGGCTATGAACTCACCTGAACAGTTATAGGGAAATTGATAGCAATGTATATGAAATGAATAGTAACGGCTTCGTCACGGGCAACCTGGGGTAATATATGTCAAGTCTTAGTTTGATTGAATATGTAAGATTTTACATCGATGTCGGTTTTGATATTAAAATTATCATAACACCGTTCGGGCCATCATAGTTTAGAAGTCATTTAGTAAACGTTTGTGGAGCTAGGGCACTTTAAATCGTAAACCCAACAACTCAGACAGAACGTAATACCAAGATGAAACTTCTTAATATGAAGCTCCCTAGTATTGTGGTATGATATAGATCCGGGACATGATTTTTGAAAGCACATCGATGATGAATGATATAAGGATTAGAACATAAGCAGTTTTAAGCATTTTATTCAATATCTAGAGATGTTAAGCACGAGAAGCGTTAATTAAAGTTATGTCATATAATGTTTTGGATATGATTTTATACTTTTTCAAAATGTTACATTTTAGACCCTAGGGTTTGGAAAATTGCAAATAGACCCCTAGGGTTTGCATTTTTACGACTTTGGTCCTTCAACTTTTATTGATATACAAAATAAACCTTGTACTTTAAAAAGTGACATAATAGACCCTTGTAGTTATAACTTTAATAAAATGACACTTTTAGTCCTTTTAGTTATAAGTTTCTGAAAATTACGATATATACCCCTTGCATGGATTATAATTACAAAACATGTCTAAATTGCCATGCAAGCTTATTTTAACATTATAATAACATATTAGAATAGATTATAAAAAAGTTTACAAGTTTAACCCATAGTTTAAGTAAAAACATGAAATTAGGGTTTCGGGTGTACGGTTTTGGAACAAAAAGGCATAACACATAGATTTTTGAGTTCAAAGCTTTATATTATGATTTTATCAAGATCATATGAACATTATAACGTTATAAAAGCATATCATAAGTTTAGAGAACCTGGTCTTAAGCTTATGGCTTAGAAATGGGTCGGAATCGGGACTTTTGACTTTGTATGCCTAGTATAACGACTCCAGGGCTTCGTTTTCTTCAAGGCTTCGCTTCTTGAACATCTTTTATGATCCTAAGATCATATGGGAGCAAAGGATTGCTGCCTTAAGGGTTATAGTAAGAAGATGGGGGTGCCAGTTTGAATGAACACACAAAGCCCCTATTTATACCCATTTTCAAGAGTGGTGAGCAAGCAAAGCTTAAGATCTGTTCTTGCTCCCGGGCTTCATTTCTTGGTTTATTTTGATTCCTTTCTATACTTGAGCCTTCTTAAGACCTCTTAGGATCTATTAGAGCAAATGATTGCTTCTATGTAAGGGTTATAGAGGAGGAAGTGGGGGATGAAGAAAAATGAAGTGTTATGGTCCCTATTTATAGTCAAACTACCCTTAGGGCTCAAGGTAAGCTTGCAATCTGAGTTAGGACATGTGTATAAGCTAGGTAGGGATGTGGAGAAGCTAGTGTATGAGTTGTAGAAGCTAGGAAGTAGCTTTGATGTGTTGTTTTGTTTTGGTGATGCCGCGGCTAAGCAGGAGATAAAAAGAACCATGTGAGGATTTTTAAACTATAAATGAAGAAGATATTTGAAGAGAGGTGCTTGTAAGCAGCTAGGGAGGTAAGGTGCTTGTCATTGAGGTGCTTAGTTGCAAGAAAAACTTTCAAAATGGGTCACTTTGCAAGGGTTTTAGGTTTCGGGTACATTAGGGCTCATTTAGGGTTTTCAAGCTTGGATTTCGTGTGTACTTGAAGGATAATGATAGATATATGTTCACAAGGCTTGTATTAAGGATTATAATCAAAATTTGATAGGTGGTTTGGGTTAAAATGGGTAGAAAATGAGTAAACGGGTCAAAAGTTACAATTAGGGCATAATTAGGGTTTTCTAGCTTTGTTTCTTGTACATTGTTGTTAATATGGTGAAATGATGATGGAAAGTGATTGAGAATGTTGTAATTTATGTTATTACCACTTATTTGAGAGTTGGTTTGAGTTTACAATGGATAAAAATCAAGAAACGGGTCATGATTTAGAAACTAGCTCAGTTTTAGGGTTTAGGGTTTTGAATTAGGGTTTTGAGTGTAAAAAGATGTATTAAAAGCTTAGATAATAATAATTAGGGTTTACTTATAATTTTATATATTGAGGGTGTATCTGCTTGTAAACAAGTGGTGGTGCAATAAATTAGAATGAATATCGGAGGTAAAATTGGCTATTTTGGAGATCATGCTTAAATGTCTTTTAATTGAGTTTTTAAAAGAACTTGTACTTTGACTTGGAGGGAGTTTTATTTCAAATGAGATGGTATAACTTACTTGTACATATGCTTTAGATAGCTTGTGCATTTCACTTTAGATGTTAACCTTTCATGATATTAGGGTTTTAGAGATATATGATAACGGTTTAAAGCCCGTTTTGATATAATGTTGCAAATGACACATTATATGAGTAATGTACTTTGTAATAATGATATTATGATATGTCTGACAATATTATTGATGATTTCTTGAAATATATGAAGATAAGATTGCCATAGGTAGGTTGCCTGGAGCCCGTTAACTTTAGTTATGCCAAGAATATTGCATATTGAGATATTGGACAAAGTAAGTTAATGTAATAAAGCGTAAAAATTTCCCTGAAAAAGGTGAGTTCATATACTAATGATAGATTGTACATTAGCAAAACTTAAATAATGGTATTTACATTTATGAAAATTGGGTTGATATATGCATCGGACTACCGAGAGTAAACAAGCTGGTCGGTAAGAAATCGTTATCAACTCCCAAGGATCGACGATTTATTTGATCAACTACAAGGATCCAATGTTTATTCTAAGATAGACTTACGATCAGGTTATCACCAGCTTTGGGTACGTGAAGAAGATATTCTGAAGATGGCATTCAGAACTCGATATGGCTATTATGAGTTCCAAGTTATGCCATTTGGCTTGACGAACGCACCAGCGGTATTTATGGATCTCATGAACCGCGTGTGCAAGCTATTTTTGGATAAATTTATGATCGTCTTTATCGACGATATTCTCATCTACTCTAAGAACAAGAAGGAACACGAAGAACATCTTAAGGCAATTCTAGAATTGCTTAAGAAAGAGGAGTTGTATGCTAAATTCTCTAAATGCGAATTTTGGCTTCCCAAGGTACAATTTCTCAGCCACGTGATTGATAGTCAAGGCATTCACGTGGATCCCGCCAAGATCGAATCCATAAAAGATTGGGCATCTCCTAAAACGCCAACGGAGATTCGGCAATTTTTAGGTCTTGCTGGGTATTACCGAAGATTCATCGAAGGATTTTCGAAGATCGCCAAGCCAATGACCAAGCTTACTCAGAAGAAGGTCAAGTTCGTTTGGGGCGACAAACAAGAAGCAGCATTTCAACTGTTGAAGCAGAAGTTGTGTAGTGCACCAATTCTGGCTTTACCTGAAGGAAGCAAAGATTTTATCGCATACTGCGATGCTTCAATCAAAGGTTTGGGCGTTGTGTTGATGCAAAGAGAGAAGGTGATTGCTTATGCATCACGCCAATTGAAAATTCATGAGAAGAACTATACGACTCATGATTTGGAACTTGGAGCAGTAGTGTTCGCTCTCAAGATTTGGAGGCACTATCTGTATGGGACCAAGTGTACGGTGTTCACTGATCATAAGAGTTTACAACACATTCTTAATCAGAAAGAGTTGAACATGAGGCAACATCGTTGGTTAGAGTTGCTTAGTGATTACGATTGTGAGATTCGTTATCACCCGGGAAAGGCAAATGTTGTTGCTGATGCTTTGAGCAGGAAAGAGCGAATAAAGCCATTAAGAGTTCGAGCCTTAGTCATGACTATTGGTTTGGACCTTCCTAAGCAAATCTTGAATGCTCAGACTGAAGCACGGAAACCAGAGAACATCAAGAACGAAGATGTTGGAGGTATGTTGATTGAAAATTCTAAGGATCCAGAGAAACTTAGAACAGAAAAGTTGGAACCCCATGCGGATGGAACTCTATGCTTAAATGGCAGGAGTTGGTTACCCTGTTATGGTGATTTGAGGACTGTGATCATGCACGAGTCCCACAAGTCAAAATACTCTATCCATCCGGGTTCTGACAAGATGTATCAGGACATGAAGAAGCTATATTGGTGGCCCAATATGAAGGCCGACATCGCCACCTATGTTAGCAAATGTTTGACGTGTGCTAAGGTCAAGGCTGAACACCAAAGGCCATCGGGTTTGTTGGTGCAACCCGAGATACCTCAATGGAAGTGGGATTTATCCGTCTCCGAACACGCTTATACGTAAATATATAGTATAAGGATAGGTCAATAATAGTATAGTAAGTATTTTCCGTCGGGTTCGAGAAACAAACTTTTAACCAAAGTTGTCTCAAAAACCTCCCGGGTCGTTTTTCCTCGGCGAAGCGTGAATTGAAAATTGGTTAAGTCTGTGATTGTGCGTTTTGAATGGTTTCAAAGATTTTTGAATAGGTTTCTATAACTACTAATAAAAACGAATAAAACATGTAAAGGAAATTTAACGACTAAGCAATTAAACACGAAAACGTAAACGGGAATTAAAAACGCGACAATTAAAACCTAAATTAAACCTAAAATGATTTTTTTAAACTTTTTCTAATCCTAGTTTACTAACTACTAAGTAAAAGCTAAGGAAATCCTAAAACGAGAACACTTAAAGTTGAAAAATGAAGAAAACGAGAGCGGGAATCAAATCCCGTTCTTTAAAAAGTAAAATTCCAAAATATTGACCCTTCGAATGAAAATTTAAATCCTAAGCCTAAAATATAATAAAAGAAAATTTTATAAAAAATAATTTTATTTTTTTGATTATTTTTCTATTTTCTATGAATTTTTAAAGTTTTTAATAAAAATAAATGATTAAAAATACTAAACGTTGAATTAAAAATTTAAGAAAATTTCTAAAAGTAGATTAAGCTACAAGGAATGCAGGAAAATTACTAACTACGAGAATGCTTAAATGAATAAGCTCAGAAAAAGCTATTAAGCACTCGAAGTGCTTATTTATAAATGAGCTCAAAAAGGTGCTAAAAGTAAAAAAGAGTACATCTTAGGACGTAAAAGTCGCAAGTGCGCAGTGATGAGTGTGTGTGGTGTTGTGAGTGTTTAAAAGGTTGAGGAGGGTAGAGGTCAGAGGTTCGAGCCTTGCTCACCTCAGACTTCCTCTCTTCCCTTTTTTTCAAAAACTTTAAAAAACAAAGTTGTAAAACAGCTGGAAACTAAGAACTTTTGTGAAAACAACTTTTTTAAGAATCACTGATAAGCTAGAAAACAACTTATTAAATAAGCAGATATGACTTATACTATTTTTAGCATTTAGCTTGAACTAATGAAGCTAGACAACTATAATAAGCTCCAATTTAACAAAATAAGCTATATTTTCCTACAACTAACCTAATTAGTAATTTTAAACTAAAATTAAGCAAGAACTGATAAGCTATAAGCTGAAAAACAGATTAAGCACTTTTTTGAAAACTAGTTTACCAAAAAAAAAAAAAACTAAACTTTAGGCTTAATTTTAGCCTCAAATGGAACCTTAATAAGAATTTGAGACTTATATTTTAGGGGGGAAAGCTTATCTAAGAGACTACTTAAATCAGCTTTTGAAACATAGTTTGAAAATCAAGGGAACAAGGAAAAAGCTTATTGAAAACTGCTTAAAGACTCAGTGTGTTCTGAGTATATTTTTACAAAAGACAAATAGCTAATTTTAAGCTTAAAAACAAATGACAAGATGGACTTTTTAAAGAAAAATAAGCTGAAACAAAATGAGAATGACCTAAAATCTACTAGAAAACTAAATATCAAAACCTAATAACTACTCTAACCATCTGATAATTGAACTAGAAAATGGCTGTTTGTCTATTTATGACTGCTGATGCAGTTTGCACTTAAGTTGACCAAAACATAAAAGTAACAAATGCAGGCTCAAGGACTAGGCTTCTACCACTTTAATCAAGCAAAACAAGAACAATAACAATCACTAGAACAAATTTGTGCTAAAAATGCATAATAGACAGAATTTAGGCTAACAGATTCTAAAAGCTACTAACTAACTTTGATTAAAAATGATTATAATTAACACAGACCTTAAAAATTGGATTCATAAACTCAATAATGAAGTTTAAAGTTGATTTAAAAAACCAAAAGGCTATGGACAGTACTAACTTAAGTTAGTACTGCCATAAGCCAAACATCTCTTTAAATACTTTATTCCCATTTTTAGCTTATGAAATTGAAAGTTAAGGTACAAAATGTAATTACCAGATATTAATAAGCTTTTATTAGACCTAAAGAACAAATTTAAGCAGCTAAATAAGCAGAACTAATAAGCTAACTATCTATGCTAATATTTTGAAAATTTTTAACTGATTTTTAACAAAAATATAAAAACTAAGCTTTTAACTAACAAGTGAACAAAATAAGCATAATTGATAATTAATAGGTAGTAATATGCAAGTCTTAGCAATTATTAAATCAGGCAATAAGCAATAATAAGCTGAAATGCAAAGTAAGGCTTAGAAAGTAGAATAGAGAACTCACAAATGCCTTTGGGCAAACAAGGCTTTAGAATGCTCTTATGAGATAATCAACAAGCTCCAGCTTATCCTAGGATAAGCTGGTGTGGTCTTGGAAGCCTATCCAAATCTGGCTTCCCTTCCTTATTTATGCTGAGGTGAATTTAGGGAGTGGAATTTGTTGATTAATCAAACTCGGTTAAGCTTTTGTTAGCTTAACTGAGTGTAAACGAACTAGAGTAGCTTAAGAGAGCTTATGAGCTTATATCTAACATATTAAGAACATGATTGCTTGATAATGAAACATAATTTAAAGAACAACTTAATATGAAAACAAAATTTTATTAACTTCAAAAGAGATTACACTGCTTTAAAAGGAAATTACATTGAGAAAACAATAATAAGATAAAAATAAGCTACTAGACTAAATTAAGCTACTCCTACCCTAAATATAATCCGAATTCTAGATCTCGAGGTTGATGTGTCGTGAGGGTGAACTCTTTATTTATAGCCCTGGAGAGAATGATCTAGACCTCTGCACGCTCCTTTTAATCTTGACCATCAATATCTTCTAATCATTGGATGATGGATTGTGACCGTTGGATGGGAATATAGCACACGGATTGCCAAGCTGGCAATCCCACTTCTTTGGAGCTGTGTGTTTCTTTTGCACTTGTTTTAGTGTAAAATTCCCTTTCAAGGTGTGTTTCTTTGGATATCCGCGTGTCATTCCTTGAGTTATATTGACCAATCAAAGCTTTTTGATGACGCATTTCATTGCCAACGTGGAGCTTGGCACTTGGAATCTCTTGTGGCCACGTCATTTGAATGGGAGATGGTTTTAACCTTTCTAGTTTGACCAGGGTAATTGTTTGGGATGAAGGTGAACAGTAACTTCACCGTTTGCGCCCTTTTTCTTTTTATAACTTTGATTTGGTTTGACCTGGGGTAAAACGGGGAAGTTGACTTGGGCTTATAAAGGTTTTGGGCTGGTGTTTATCTTGGGCTCGGTTAAATGGTTTAAACGAAAAAGGGTTTATATAGTTAACACTTAACGACCGTTAGTGTTTAAGTGTTAAAGGACTAACGGTGTTATACATTTAAGGACTTTTTGTGAATTTGATTTAACAATTAGGGCTGTTTTGGTGTTTTAATGGTTTTGTCCTTTTGTAAGTTGACCATTGTTGACCAGGGTTGACTTTTGTTGACCATAACTTGATAATTCCTGGCTCTTGTGTACTTTTTCCTTTCCGATGTCCGTTTTTGTCCGGTTTTGGCTCTTTTCTTATGATATTTGCAATATCCATACCTACACATTTACAAAAGACAAAATACATATATACAAGTATTTTTATGCACATTTTCATCTTTTTTGGGTTTGTTTTGATATAAAATGGATATGTGATTTCTCACATATCAAAATTCCCCAAACTAAGTGATTGTTGTGTCCTCACGCAATATTATATGCTCTAAAATCAAATACCTCAAAACTTCCCTAAACTAATCCTTTGAAAAGTAGCAAAGTCTTTTGTGAGGGAAGTTAAGAAATCACAAATTTTAAAACACCCCGCTTTCCCATGATTTTCATAATTTACAACTTACAACTTATTCATGTGTGACATAATGTATTGCTTTCATTATTCTTTGATAACTTTGAGGATCACAGAACAAAAAGCACAAAAAGTGTCCAAATAGATAAATTCATCATCCCCGACTTTCACCTCTCCAAGCCAAGCTTAAAAACAAGATCATTGTAAAATACAAGTTATAATGCTAACACTACTCATAAAAGCTAATTGTGTACTTACTTTTCCTCCCTTATTTCAATTTTCCTCTAAGGATTTTATTATTATTATTGGTGACAAATAAATTATGTCCTTATTAATAAAGTAAACCCGGTTTAGACTATTAATAGTTTGAAATCCTTTCCTAAAGAGACGACGTGGTGAAAATAAAGTCCACATTAAGGTTCTAAATTCACATGATTTAGGGGTTATCCTTTTTATTTCATCCGAAACAACTCAACTACGAGTCCAGAGACGGAGGCTTTATTTTGATAACCCCCAAGTCGAAATTTGGCTTTATTCTTCTTCTTCTTCTTATTATTATAGCAACGCTATTAAACCTCGGTCCTTTAAACAACTGCCACGTCGGTATGCGAGCCGACCATGGTCCAGGAGTCTTATTTCGACCTCGGTGAATTCCTCGACCTTTTAGAAGGCTGCAACATCGGTTGTGAGCCGGCAAGATGCAACAAACTTTTATCAGTCTCGGATTATTATTACTATGTGCCTTATTTAGGAGACTGCCACATCGGTTGTGAGCCGGCAAGAGGCCGTAAACTTTTATTAGCCTATAGTTTTTATTATTATTATTATTACCTCCACCTTTTAAACGACTGTCACATCGGTATGCGAGCCGACCATGATCCAGAAGTCTTATTTCGGCTTCGGTTTATTACATTTAAAAAAAAAGATTATTATTATAGCCCAAATTTAATGTCTGTGGTCTTTTAACAACTGCCATAATCTGGTATACGAGCAGAACATGGTCCTGGAGTCTTATTTCACCACTAACACTGACAAAACCTCGATGTGTACCTTACTTTCACCAGAAGGAATCTCTACGAAGTGATCTAAACTAAGAATCGCAAAAACTAAAGAAACTTTATTTATTCAACAATTATATAACGTTTATTAAGCTGATGGGAGCAAAAAGCCACAATTAACCTTTATGAGCCTTAAAGAAATCCAATTATTCTATGTTTAACATCAAATACTTTATCTCTACTCTATATCTCTTGTTCTTCTCAAATTTAAATTTTATAAAGAAACTCGTGAATGCTTAGCCTAATAAATCGATCTTCGCATATTTAAAATCAATTATGGGAACTTGCAAAGTCTTGACTTTTTAAAGCTTGACTCGCGTTTTATAGCTCATTGTATAAAAGATTAGCAAAATTCAATCTATATATGTTAAGGAGAAAAGCTAAGATATAAAACCGGTCGGGTCAAAATTTATTTTTCGTTCTCACCAACAGAAAGCCTACATTCGTGTCAAAACATTTATTCTTTTTATCAACTATTTTTTTTTCATCATCATTTTATTTATTTATTATTATTATTTATTTATTATTTTTTTAGAGGATATATATATATATATATATATATATATATATATATATATATATATATAAATTTTAAAATTTTTGCGGGAGAACGGGGTACGTGAGAACAACGGGCAAAGGTAGATAATATCATATCGAAGATATACTCCACTTTCCCATTTTCAAAGATTTTTCCATTTTTATGATTTTCATAATTTACAACTTACAACTTATTCATGTGTGACATAATGTATTGCTTTCACTATTCTTTGATAACTTTGAGGATCACGGAACAAAAAGCACAAAAAGTGTCAAAATAGATAAATTCATCATCCCCGACTTTCACCTCTCAAAGCCAAGCTTATAAAACAAGATCATTGTAACAATAACAAGGCGTTATATGCTAACACTACTCATAAAAGCTAATTGTGTACTTACTTTTCCTCCCTTATCTCTAAGGGTTTTATTATTATTATTGTTATTGTTGTTGACAAATAAATTATGTCCTTATTGATATAAAGTAAACCCGGTTTAGTCCATAATTAGTTTGAAATCATTTTCTAAAGAGACGATATGGTGAGAAAAAGGTCCACATTAAGTATCTAATTTCGCATGATTTAGGGGTTATCTTTTTTATTTCATCCGAAACAACTCAACTACGAGTTCAGAGACGGAGGCTTTATTTAGATAACCCCGGAGTCGAAATTTGGCTTTATTATTATTATTATTGCTACATTTTAATCCCCCGGTCCTTTAAACAACTGCCACATCGGTATGCGAGTCGACCATGGTCCAGTAAACTTTTATTAGTCTCTGATTTATTATTATTATTATTATTATTACCTCCACCCTTTAAACGACTACCACATCGGTATGCGAGCCGACCATGGTCCAGTGGTCTTATTTCGGCT
>BQNB010074575.1:0-23268 GCA_026074375.1 Tanacetum coccineum | reverse complement strand
GAAACTAAGAACAACCCAAACGTTGTTTATAAACTACCCGGATAGAAACAAGAATCAACCTCGAACAATATATCTTTAAATGGTGGATTAAAGATTAAAAGAAATGGATTTGGTGTGTGTGTTTGGTGGTTCGGATAAAGAGAGAAAAAGAAAGAGTAGTGTGTGTTTTCTTGGTGAGAAATGATTACACATAAGGTGCTAGTGTGTGTGTGTGTGTGTATGTGCCGACGGTGGGACAAGAGAGCCAAAGGGGGACCAAAATGATCCTCCAATCATTTCCCTTTGAGTACATGTCCTTAACCTCAAATCATGCAACCATGTCTAGTGGAATTGATTTCAAAATTTAAATCCTATGCATGTATGTGCATGCATATTCAGTTATAATAAGACCAAGGGGGGGGGACCAAAAGTGGCCTCCAACATTCTAGGAATTGTAGTACATGCATATGAATTAATTTCTAAGGCATTCCATGCATACATGCATTAATATACTTAACCGATTACGCAAACAACGAAAATGATTAACGACTTCACGCAAAATTATGAAATCTTAAATATTAATTTAAAACGTAAAAACGTGTCCAATGACGAAAGACTACGATGAAATGCAGTACGGTTCGCTCCCGGAGACGATTCTCAGATTATAACGGGACAACTTCCCGGTTACGCGTAAAAGTTAAACGAACCATCGAAAAATTCAAATTATCAAACGGAAACAGCTAAATTATTGAACAAAAATTTTTGGGGTGTCACAGGTTCCAACGGAGGTCGCAAATATTGTTAAACAAAACTAAAAATAATGGAGCTGGAGAAATTGTTGGGCTCTATATATTGGATGCAAGTGGGCCATACGTTCATATATAGCTTACAACTTTAAATGGCTGGACTTCACTGCCAACCCCATGTGGGTATAGATTATAACAAGATTAATGGTAAAAATTTAGCTATAAGCATATTTGACTCTCATCGCTACTCAAACGAAAGCGGATCTTGTGATATGATGCTTTATCCTGGTCAAGGTGGGCTTGGATTTTTAGGGTATAAGTTAGCCTAAAAATAATTAAAGGTGGACTTGGATTTTTAGGTTAACCAAGCCCTTGGGTTTTTAGCTTTAATTATTTTAAGGCTAACTTATACCCTAAAAATCCAAGCCCACCTTGACCAGGATAAAGCATCATATCACAAGCTTTCGTTTGAGTAACGATGAGAGTCAACTATGCTTACAGCCAAGTTTTTACTGTTAATCTTGGTATAATCTATACCCAGCCCAACAATTTCTTCGGCTCTATTAATTTTAGTTTTTGTTTAACAATATTTGCGACTTCCGTTGGAACCCTCCAATTTGCAATCCTTTCTCCTTCTCTTTCAATATGTTTTCATGTAATAACTCTTCATTTAAAAATATGTTTCTACCTAAATACGAATATAAAACATTAAAAATTTTGTAGAATTGGCAGATTGTTTTAGGATGCGTTTGGTTTCCCTAGTTTAAAAGTTAAAGTTGAATTATGTAGTTAGGTAAGTATTTGTGGGCTCCAAAATTAACTTTGAGCCTTTGTTTTTTGCTTTACATAAAAGGTGTGGATGCACAACTGTAGAATTCTAGTAATCTTATGATCAAACCAAGAACAAGAGTGAGATGTGGGTTGTGATGTTAGAGAGAGATTGGATGGAAAAATGGATGAATTGTATAAAGATGGAATATGGAAAAATGGAACAACCAACCCTCTCCAAGGCTAGGAGAGGGGCTTATATAGGTCCTATAGGCCGGTCCATGGGTTATGATGGGCTTCCCATGGGTCTTGGGCCAGACTAGATTACTAATCTAATCATTACATAAACTACGAGCTAAGACTGTTACAACTTGGAAGTGACCGACACTTTTTGTATTTCCAACATTTAGATCACTTATTATTTTCTAGATCACATTTTAATTACATTTCTCCCCTTATTTTAAGTACTAATTCACTTAGTCTTTGAAATACTGTGTGATTAAAATTTGTCTTGAAAATACCATGAGGAGAAAATGTTTCAGCATAAACTATGTGGAACTTTTTCTTCTTGCCCCCCCTCAATTTTACATATGTTTGACACCAAAAAAATGATACCAAGTTTTAAAATAAATATAAAATTGAGGTTGAGCGAGTGTCGAGCACATAATTTTGAAAGATTATGAAATGTCATTGAAGAATTCTTGAAAAATTGTGCTTGTACACTAGATCATCTTATAACAAACATTCTATTGAGTAGTATTGCATCCGTACATGGAAATGTTAACAGTGTCGGAAAAAGCTGCCTATACTTTACGGTTTGCACTACCTTATTCCTAATGAAGCCAAGCACATAATATGGGTTGTCAACAGCCTCTCCCATAATTCTTGTGACATGATATAGACAAAATTACAAAGTTAATAAGTTAATGTAAACACAAATATCAAAACTAAACCTTTGTTTCAAATGAGCAATGCAATGATCTTAATAAATTCAAAAATATTACTAAAGTATCATTTACATTATCATGACAGCATGTAACAAAACTTGTAAAACTATTACACCATTAACATAATGTATCAAATCAATTAGACTGGTTCATTATTATAATAAATACAATAAAAACAAAGTAGCACTAACCAATTCTAGGTACATGATGGTTCAGTAGCGAACTCACAAAAAAATTTATGTTCATTCTCGGTTTTCAGTCTCTCAACGTCAATTTTTGGGATCATTCTTGTTTTCAGACTCTGTAGTCACCTCTCGTACAAAAATCTCCACACAAAAAAACAGCTAAAAAATATTCTCGTTTTCAGGCTCTTTAGTCACCTCTTGTCATTATTGGTTGGCAGTTTGGTTATTATGGTTTTGGTATTATGCGGTTCAAGATAAGTAGCATGCTACCACTGATGGCTACTCATTCTTTTTCGCATTAAAGTGGTCTTTAAAGGGTTGTTTGGTTGCTTAAATTTTGTGCAGAAAAAGTTATTTTAGAGGTTGTTTGCCTGCTGAATTTTCTGAAGTGCAGTGACCTTTAAAGGGCTGTTTGTTTGCTTAAATTATGTTGAGAAAAAAGTGCTTTAAAAGTCCGTTTTGTTTGCTGAAACTTGATTATATATCTTTTTAAAATGCAGTATTATATAATCCAACTTAACTATCCCCACATGCCAAACCTATCCGCATCAAATATACAATGGATGCTTGTGCAGACATACACAAAAAGTTATGAACATATGATTTTTAAACATATGTATCCATACTCATTATGATATCCCTAAGCTCTTAAATAAGAGAACATATGTATTTATACTCATTACATTTAATACAATGAGTATGAACCCAATTCATAACTCGCAAACTTAGTTTCAGGCCAAAGGTCCAAAGTCCTCCTTAATACAATGGTGATGTAAAAGAAAAGAGTGTATATTGATACCTTAAAAAAATCAAGTTTTGTAGCGTTATCTGATGCTCCTTTATTGTATTTGAAGAATCTTTACCTCCGTGACTCCTATTGCAGCAAGATGTTCAACTGGATTTTCAGTAAGCAACATGAGATAACATAAAAATGGAAGTCTTTTAAGTAGAGGAAGATCATTATATTGTTCAAGAATATAGTAAAATCAAACTAAACAGATCATTATTAAGCCGAACTTTATGGCCTTCTTTCTAGGTGATGCGACGAAGCTGTAGTGCTTGCACAAAATGTAAGCTGATGAAGAGACGAAACTACTAAAACATGTGAATCTAAATAATCCATTATACAATATATGTATTATTGGTAAGAAAAGGTGAATTAAATACTCACAATGAGCCTATATCCTGAGACAACCGCTCAGAACATTAGCAGTCTAACATATTTAAAGAGACACTAAAACTGATGTTACTTAAATATGATACTACATGACAACAAAGTAAACTAATTATGCACAATAAATCCATCCGATGTAATCGCTCACTTCACGAAAAAACATAAGTTATATGCATTTGCTAAATCTATTTTGGACATTTCGCTTATAAAGAGACCGTCTTAGGATTCGTTACATTCATTTAACCCGAATGAATAATACTTTTTGTCATTAAATTTTTCAATCTTGATCTCCATTGTTTTTTCTTTTTTTGGAAAAGCAAAGAAAAAAATGACTACTTTGGCATCAATCATGCATATTTAAAAACCTTAAACAAACATAATCTATCATTATTCAAAACATAGCATGCATAGTGTCCTGGCTAGGGATGTTTGTGGATTAACCTACTTATATTGGCTTATTTGTTGTCAAACCGGTCACAATATGTCTAAATGTCTAAATGCTCACAATATAACTAATCATAAAGTACAACTTTACACTAATCATCCAAGCGAAATTTGAATTAAACCAAATAAAACATACATTTATCAAACTAACTAAAAACTAATAAATAGATAAGATTCGAACAATAACCACGTGACTAATAATAGAATGCATGAATATATCTCCACTCTAGGTAACTACAGTGGGCAATTGTATATATTGTAGTGATCATCGCCTCTAAAGAACAATAATCTATATATAGTACAAAGTTACATGCCGTAAATTGAGTTCCAGTTGATAGATGGGATTCGGCCCCAGACTTAGGTAATTGCTGAGCGAGTTGGAAGTCTCCCCTGAAAGAATGCAGAAATCATCACCATGGCTCTTTTGGGCTGGTTAGTTACAAAATCAAGTCCATCTTCGGTTTAAAAGATACCCTATTCAGATAGCCTATAGGAAAACCGTCTGACTGCCATCTTCAACGTCTGACCTGTGAATGACCAGATAAGAAAACTATCAGTTTAGAAGCAAGTGAATTGATTACAATATACATGGAAAAACCGTTTATCTAAATGAACGGGCACAAACTAGAAAAATGTTCGTAGTAAAAAGTTGCAATAATAATTAACAGATATAGCATCCCATCGAGCTTATGAGAAGCCACAGCTACCATCACACCACCCTCAAATATAAAAGCCATAGTCGTTGTTCCCTTTACTAGATGTACCATTCGAATAGATTTCTTCTCATATTCGTCAAACTGAAACAACAGTCAATGCACTTAGCATATTTGATGAGGTGTCATTTATACACTTTTTTAGGGTCATTTAACCCCCTAAATCATGCAAATATGCCCAAATAATGTGCTTAATTATTAGTTTTTGGTGTTTTTAGCATTTGGAGGAAATACACGTGACTTGGGCTCAATTGGAGAAGAAACGAACAAGACTACGACTCTATACCAACTATCTTGAAGAAAAGCATACAGTGCGTGGAGATGGCGTTGCCAACTACAAGCGACGGTGTCAAAGTCATCAAGCGACGGCGTCATGGAATTCTAGACGGTGTCAGAACATAGCCAACTTAAAGAAACCATAGAAGATTCTATGAGGTGACGGTGTCAGGAATATAAAGCAACGCCGTCGCGCTTGTTTTCTTATATATACAAATCCGTTTTTAGGGTTTTAGTGGTGTAACTTTTGGGAGACGAACCTTAGTTTTAGAAGACGATTTTAGCAGCCTTTAGGCTCGTTTTTAGGGTGTCAAAACCCTCTTGTAACAGCCTCAACTGCATGATTTAATCAAGTGAAGTTCATTCATCTCTTATCACTTAATATGTCTATATGTTTTGTGATAGATTCTTGTTCTTCTCCTTTGATTTCCATGCAGGCTAGATCTATTAGTATTTACTTATGATTGCGTGAACTTAGATTGTAGATCCTTTTAATGTTGCTTCTTGTGATGGATGTGCGCGTTAGGCTTTAGAAAACTAGCCATAAGATATTAAATTGGCATAAACGTCTAGGGAAACGCGAGTGTGTAGAAAGGATACCATCGGTAAAAGTCCTTTTCATAAACCCTACCCCCTAATATGGTTGATCCCTCTTAAGATATTTCAATTGCATTAATATACTCTTAGAGGCCTTGTAATAGTCTTTATACTACCTTACTTGTGCGTTGCCTTAACGGAATATTAAATAGACGGCGGTTCGTGTAATTCGTTCATGACTTGGGAAATACTTACACAGATCATCACAAGTGTGACAAAGCAATAGGATTAGGAGAAACAATTTGAGGAGTAGTGCATAATTAAGTAAATATGTTCGTTATCTATAGTTTAACTCACCCAATTTAGTTTGATTATTATTATTAGTTTAATTAGATAAAAATAAACCAACCTCTCAAACCATGATTTTACCTTCTTTCTATAAAATAAAAATACAAAAAGAATATTCTCTCAACCCCGTAGACCTTTGTTAGGCCTTGATCGAGCCTTCCCAACCTATTCCCCTAGAGAATGATAACAACCCCCCGAGTCTTGCCTATACTACACTACAACGGTTAGGTACTCTTCCTAGGGAGTTGTAAAACTTCTTGTTGAACTCTTTACGACAACCACATCAAATTTTTGGCGCAGCGGCTGAAAATAGTTGGTATCGACCATATATTTAACTAGGTTCACTCGCATTGATTCTTATCAGTGAGATTTTTATTTTCTGTACTATTAGCTTTTCGCGTGTCTATCTTTTATCTTTCGTTCCAACCTTTTTTTGTAATTCCCAACCATGACACATAGTACCACCAAGAAATTAACATAACCCCTCGATGAACCCAAAAGAGAATTCCGCAGGCTCGAAAGAGCCGCTTGGCGCCAACAACAGGATGAATCATTAGCCACAGCAGGAAGAAATCCTTTCGATGATGAAGCGTCTTCTTCCAATAACAATGGAACAAAACCATTAATCTCTTCCAAAACCTTGCGAGAACACTCTCTTCCTAGCCCTGTCGGTTTTCAAAATCCTATTACCCTCCTTGCTAAACAAACGGGAAGAATCGTTAACTCACACAACATCTTGCTAATTAATGAACAGCTACTTCCAAGGATTCAAAGGAGCGAAAACGACACCCTCTCCAGCATATCAAACACTACTTGAGTATCATGGACAACATACTGGCTGACGGGGCCGCTAGGGACACGTCTAGGCTACGTTTCTTTCACCTCTCCCTCAAAGGAAAAGCAAAAGAATGTCTTGACAGAACGCCTCCTGCCCAAATCACAAAATGGGATCAACTTGTTATGCGATTCCGTAATTACTGCTTCCTTGTAGGCCGCACCTCAATTCTCCGAGATATGATCCTCTGATTCAAACAAGGAACTAATGAACCCATCAAAAGCGCTTGGATTCACTTCCAAGACTTGATCAAGCAGGTCCCTCACCATGGAATACAAAAATGGCTTCTAGTTCAGATCTTTCAAGATAACATATCTTCAGAAGACCGAGAGAAACTTGACCAATTCACCCATTTCTGTTTCAGCTCCCTTACTACAGAAGAAGGTTGGAACCGATGATGTGCTGTCGTTGTATGGTATATTTAAGATGATTTAATTTTTAAATTTATATTTTTCCGACTAAACCAAAAACAACACTTTAACGAGCAGTGTACCCGATTAGTAGTAGTTTCGTGGTAAGTAGGGTGTCGAACACTTGAAGCGAGGTTAAATCTATTAATTTAATTAATATCTTGGTTATCTAATCTATGTTAATTCTATTATATCCTAATTCTATGTTAAACCTATGTCAGTCTAAATCCTAATTCTAACGGGAAAAGGGGGTTTTCAGCCTGAGAGACTGGCACGGTTTGGTTGGTGACTATAATCAATTCAAGACACTTTTACCCACGCAAGCTAATTAACAAAAGATAAAAGAGCGGTCAAACCTTATATAAGAAAACTGTATTAACCATTATTAATCCGATTAGAACATTGGTTTGTTTATTAAGTGCAACGATTTCTTCTCTCGAGGTGGCATATCATTCTTAAGACTTAGGCGTTACATCATCCTAAGACCTAGACACATTAATTCTGTCACAATTAAAGCATCCGCATAAAGCATCCTTATTTGCTGATTATAATCTATCTTAAGGATTAAAGCAATGGTGATCTTGTTAAACCCTAGCTCATAGAGACTTTACCCACTTACCGCTTAATGGCAATTTATACACTAGTAGTCCACTTGTCCAACTATCCAATGGAATTAGAACGTTACTTGTTGAATTATCTAGGTCACCTGCTAGTCAACACGATCAATAAACCATTGGCAATATCCAATTAACTAGTTAAGCCCGAAGCGTATCCTAGACACAGACTTAGAAGGACAATATTTGTGTAACTATAATTCTAGATGTATAAATCACTATATGGAGAGCTATCCCGGACTCTAGATCTACTTGGTCCGCTTCACTAGATCCAGTTGAATGATAGGTCGCATACAAAAGCGCGTAAACAAGTATAAATTGATAAACATAAACAAGCACTCAACGATAAATCAAGAAATCGAGATAAACAAATACCAAACATTCGAATCTTTATAATAATGCTAATACCTGAAGGTATTGGCCTTCAAACATCATAATAAATACAAGAGCAATTATTTAGACCAAAAAAAACACAAGTAACACCGAGTTAACGAATGATACCAAAAACTGAACGATTACTAAAGTATATGGAATTACACGATGTCTCCTATCGAATTAAATACGTTGCTCGACCTCTTCTGCTCTTTTTCTCCTCTGAAAATTAACTTTTGTGGTTTAGGTATCGAGAATATGATTTAGCACCCTTAAAACTTGTTTTTGAGTTTTGTATTTATAGGGTCTGGAAGTCGGTTGGATACAACATATCCAAGAGTTGGATATGGCGTATTGAGGATTTCTTGAAGTAGAGGCCACGCTTGATATCTTCCAGAATATTATATTGATTCCATATCTTGAATACGGCGTATTGAGTCCTCTGGATATGGTGTATTGATCTTTATTCCTCTGTAGTCTTTGGTGAGTGTAGGCACGGATACGCCGTATCTTCCTTGATAGATACGGCGTATTGGTCTTCAAAATAGTAATCTTTAAAATATCTTCATTTAAGCTCCAGAATGTGCGCCTTTTGCTAACTTTCACCAATTACTCCATAATTATTGCAATTCTCAAATATAAACGATTTATGCAACATATTGCAAAACTAAACACAATAAGTTAATAACATGGGATAAATGATGCTATAAAATAGACGTTATTTGAAGTCATCAACCGAATAGACGAATATGTCCAGTATCAAGACGAATTATAGGATGACCCACCCCCGTCTAAGAACGTCTCCTCAATCTCGGAGATAATAAGACCCATATTTGAAAGACATCTAGATAGGGCTTGCAAACAAATCTCTTACCTTACAACGCCCATGTAAAGGAAAAGCCTGAAAAACCCATATCTCATCTGCGACATCTACAAAGGCACTCACGAAGCCTAAGAATGTAAACAAAGGAAGCCATCCAAACAAGTATGTTTATCCGGGGGGGGGGGGCGCCACATCTATGATGGAACCCTCCCTCTTAAGGTTTTATCAAACACGACGTCCCGTCATGGGAAATTTACCAACGAAAAGGAGTAGGAGAGAACGTCCAGATTGGGTCGTCAGAGTAAATTAAGGAGAGCTTTTCGCTTTATGCTCTAAAAAAAATTCCCCACAAAAGAATAAGGAGAATGTTTGACCAACTACGTTAAGAGAATATGCAACAACTCTCATATCCTTTTCCGCATCGGAGAGAACAAAAACCCTGAACAACGCACTCAACTTTTGGCTATCTAACTAGATCTGGTACAACACTACTTGACCCCCTTACCCACTTCCACCAAAACCGACGACTATCTACTACGCTGAAGGGACAGTCAGAGAAGAAGGACCCGAGGGTGAAGAACCAAGCATCATGGAGGATGGGGAAGGCCCCTAGTCAACCACCTTCTACTATTCCTCTCAGTCATCCAGTGTACCTTTTCCCTTCCGATTGAAGAAGTAGATAAAGGACGATGATGATGAACGACTCTTATCTATTTACAAACAAATTCATATTAATCTACCATTTCTGGAAGCCATGATCCATATGCCGAAAGGAGCCAAGGTTCTCAAATACCTTCTTTCACATAAGGAGAAACTCAAAAAGACATCCTCTTCGGTCAAAATTAATGAAGAAAGCTCATCTGTCATCCAGAGAAGCTCGCCCCAAAAGGAAGGAGACCCAGGGAGTTTCACACTACCATGTCATATCAGATCCTTGACAGTGAAAAATGCTCTGTCCGATTTAGGGGCAAGTATCAACCTTATGCAACATTCTCTCTTCCGTCGATTGGGCATTTCTAAGCTAAAACCAACTCGGATGAGTATTCAGCTTGTCGATCGATCCATTAAATATCCCATTGGGGTATGTGAGAATCTTTTAGTCAAGATAAACAAATTTATCTTCTCGGTTGATTTTGTAGTCTTGGAGATAGACGAAGACGAATTAGTACCGATCATCTTGGGACGGCCCTTCATCGCTACCGCTCAAGGTGTAATTGACGTTCACGAATGGAGGCTAAGCCTAAGAGTCGATAATGAAACCTTCACCTTTAACATTGGAAAATCTATGAAATACAAATGTTCTCGTGACGACTATCTATACTATGCCGATCATACGACGAAGCTCATCCGAGAACAGTGGGTAGACACGGTCGACTACGATGAAGAATGGATAGAAAGTGAAGAAGGAAGAGATTCAGACGAGGTATGGGCAGTTTCTTTCTACCCTAAGGCAGAACCAGTTGAGCCACCTAAACTGGAGCTGAAAAGCTACCCGGACATCGAGAAGGCCAACTCCTAGTAGTTATCTCTT
The DNA here is from genome assembly GCA_026074375.1 of Tanacetum coccineum. Taxonomy (NCBI): domain Eukaryota; kingdom Viridiplantae; phylum Streptophyta; class Magnoliopsida; order Asterales; family Asteraceae; genus Tanacetum; species Tanacetum coccineum. Next base: position 12,566 of record BQNB010074575.1, on the reverse strand, counting down.
CCGTATTATCCACCATTGAGAAGGCCAGGCTTCTCGAGGTTCTAAAGAACCAAAAAGGAGTCATCGCCTGGAGCATAACGGACATAAAAGGGATTGACTCTTCAGTCTCTTTAATCACAAAATCCTCATGAAAGACGAGTTCAAGCCAAGCGTCCAACCCCAAAGACGGGTGAACCCATACATTAAGGAGGTAGTAAAGAAGGAAGTCATAAAACACCTTGTTTCCGATGATCTACTGGGTTGGGGGTGTGTGGTAGAGCCATGGGGTGTCCCATGTTCAGGTTATCCCAAAGAAAGGAGGGATGATCATAGTTAAGAACGAGAAAAATGAGCTGATTCCTCAAGAACAGTCACCGGATGGCGCGTGTGCATCGAATACCATAAACTAAACAATGCAACCTGGAAAGACTACTTTCCCCTCCCATTCATCGACCAGATGCTTGAACGGTTAGCCGAGCATGAGTACTATTGTTTTCTGGATGGGTTCTCAAGGTATTTTCAGATCCTTGTCGCCCCAGAAGACCAAGAAAAGACTACGTTCAATTGCCCATATGGCACCATGGCATATAAACGAATGCCATTCGGATTGTGCAATGCTCCGACAACTTTTCAACACTACATGATGGCCATATTCCATGAATTGATCGAGGATAGCATGGAAATATTTATGAACGATTTCTCCATCTCTGGTAGTTCCTTCGACCACTGCCTCCAAAACCTAGAGAAAATGTTGAAGAGATATGAGGAGACCAACCTTATATTGAACTGGAAAAAATGCCACTTCATGGTAAAGGAAGGGATAGCCTCGGTTATAAATTTTCTCGATCAGGAATCAAAGTGGACAAAGTAAAAATCAAGGCAATCTCCAAACTACCATATCTCATAAACGTAAAAGCCATACGGAGCTTCCTAGGGCATGCAGGCTTCTACAGAAGGTTTATAAAAGATTTCTCACAAGTCGCACGCCTAATGACCCAGCTCCTCGTAAAAGACGCCCCCTTAAACTTCTCTGAAGAATGCATCAAAGCCTTCGACAAGCTAAAACAAGAATTAACACGGGCTCCCATCATGATTAAACAACATTGGCTATTTCTATTTGAGATCATATGCGACGCAAGTGACTACGCTGTCGAAGCAGTGATAAGGCAAAGGAAAGACAAACACTTTCAGCCTATACACTACGCTAGTTAAAAAACAATGAACAAAGCGTAGGAGAACTACACAACAACCGAAAAAGAGCTTTTAGCTGTTGTTTTTGCGTTCGACAAATTCTGACAGTATTTGGTCCTATCCAAAACCATCGTCTTCACCAATCACTCTGCCTTACGGTTTCTCTTCACAAACAAGATGCGAAACTGTGGCTGATAAGGTGGACATTGCTACTTCAAGAATTTGATATCAAAATACGTGACAAGAAGGGTGTCGAGAACCTTGCACCAGACCACCATTCCCGGCTTGAAAATCCCAACCTTGGGAAGCTGAATAAAGCAGAAATTAAAGATTTATTCTCTGAAGAACAACTAATGACTATCTCTGATAGAGGTAACGAACCATCGTACGTTGACTATGCTAACTACCTGGCAAGCCGAGTTTTACCCTTCCGTTCCACCCGACAGGAAAATCAAAAGTTTTTCAACGATCCAAGGCATTATTTTTGGGATTAGCCATTCTTATTCAAGCAATGTGCAGACCAAATCATACGAAGATGCGTCGCTGGTAGTGAGGCAACCCAAATGCTTCAACAATGTCATAGCGGACCATCAGGGGGACATCATGGGATCGACACAACCGCAAGGAAAGTCTTCGAAGCCGGTTTCTACTGTCCCAATATCTTTTGCGATGCACGCAAATTAGTCTGAGCTTACGATGCATGTCAGCGAGCCGACAACATCTCTTCAAGGGATGAAACACCACAAAAATACATCCAAGTCTATGAAATATTCGACTCCTAGGGAATAGACTTCATGGGGTCATTCTCCTTGTCAAATGGAAACAAATACATCTTAGTAGCTATCGATTACGTATCCAAATGGGTTGAGGCTCAAGCCTTCCCCACTAGCGATCCTCAAAACATAGTGAACTTCCTCAAAATATTATTCTTTAGATTTGGGATACAAAAGGCTCTGATAAGTGACAGAGGTACCCACTTCTGCAACTACCAGATGGAGAGAGAAATGAAAAGGTATAGGGTAGTCCATCGGTTCTCCACCGCGTATTACCTGCAAACCAACGGGCAGGTCAAAACCACTAACCGAGCAATCAAGCGTATTCTTGAGAAGACTATTGGGAACAACAGGAAAGAATGGTCTAACAAATTGGATGATGCACTATGGGCCTTCCTAACCATGTTTAAAACCCCCTTAGGAACAATCTCATTCAGAATAATCTATGGCAAAGCATGCTACCTCCCTGTCGAACTCGAGCATAAGGCTTACTGGGCCATCAAGGCCTGTAACATAGATTTGACAAAGGCTAGAGCTAATAGGTTTTTACAAATTAACGAACTGGATGCCTATGAATCCTCAATTTCCTACAAGGAAAGAACCAAGAGGTGGCATGATAAACAAATAAAAATGCAAACCAGTTATGAAAAGGGTGATATGGTACTGCTCTTTAATTCGCGTATGAGATTATTCCCAGGTAAGCTGAAATCAAGATGGTATGGGCCATTTGCAGTAAGCAAAGATATGAAGAATGGAGCACTTGAACTTTACGATAAGAATGGGAATGAATTCATTATAAATAAACAACGTGTGAAACCATACCAAAATGACATGCAAATTGTTGATAAAGATGACGATATCACACTTGAGGATGAAGGAGAAGTCACGTAAGGACGTGTGACTTCGATTCTAGCTTCAAGACTCGTAAATAAAGAAAAGTGCTTTTTGAGAGGCAACCCAATATTTATTTTCCCACACTTAGGAGTGTCTTGTGTTTTAATTCTTTATCGTTTATTTTTGTATGTTTGAAATATATTTTGTAATCATGATTTGTTTTGTTTTTAATTTCTTCTTATTAACAATCAAAGGTATTTTGCATAAAATAAGTGTAAGGGAAATTATCCGGTTTATAAGAACCAATTAAAACATATAAAATAAATTGTTTAGATTAATTCGCGTCAGTTTCGAGTCATATAATTGTAATGATTAATTTCCAGGTTTTATGCAGTATTTTCTACAGGAAACCAACTAATAAGATTGCGTGCAAATTTTTTTTCCTGAAAAACGAATGTGAAGTTTTCATAGTGTGTGGAGATGGCGTCAGAAAAGAGTGCGACGCCGTCTGGATTTTAAAGTGCCGCATCAGGATATTTCCTGACGACGTCAAACTCTCAGACGTGTGAAAATTCGAAATTTTCAATTATTTTCGAAAAATAATTTTGCACAATCTCTAAAATTTGTATTTTTCTTATAAACCTGCAGAAACCTAGAATTATATCATCACTTTCATCCTATCTTTACTGCTTTCATAGAGTCAACCCTAAAATTTCATTGTATATATCATATCCCGCCAATTTTACGCCAGGTGTAGTTGTCTTTGTCTTTGATTATACAGTTACATTTGAATGAGAAGAGAAGCTTGGAGAGTGCTTAGAAGTTCATTAGACAATTTTTTTTGGAGGACGATTTACTCAGTTTTATCGCATGTTTCCTCTCCATTATTGAGCAAACCAGGAGAGTACTATTTCTTTTACTTGTTTTCTTTTCCCATATTCGTTTACGGGTACTTTTAAAGAAACATTGGGGATAATTAACCAACTTAAGTGTAGGGAAAAACCTAGAACTATTCTTTCAATTGCCAATTGCTTTGTCCTTAAAATGATAGGCAATATATCAAAACATAGCGTAAAAGGTAATTTTGTCCAAAATTAAAAAAAAATTTATGACACATACCGATGAAAACCGAGTATTAATAGCGTCTCACGGATATGAATTTATATGACTAGCACAAAAACCCTTAGAATTAAACCCTAAAAAATGTGAGGTTTGTCTTTAGATCTTTAGGAATTCAGATATCCATGTTTGATACCAAAGATAGTTTATACCTTTAGCTTGTTCGAGTGGTTCAAATGCAGTCATATGTGTTTATTCCGTCGTTACGGATGTGTACGTATGGTCTTTATCTCCTTTTCTGGAACATTGGTATCGTATTAAATTATATGAGTAAACCGGTAGTATATTAAATTCTAAAACTTGTTTATGTGATGCATCCCGGGACCGCATAGTAAGTATTAGGATTTGCTAGACCAAAAGAACTAGGAATTAACCCATGTTTAAAACCTGTAATTGTTATGATGGTCACCTCGATCATATAACTATCCCACACCTTGCCATGCACTCATTTTTAGTGCAGGATACCCCTAGTATACCCCTCCGAGCCTATCTTTTTCATGGTTCTTGTATTTTTCTGGTTAAGTCAGACTATTAATGAAGAGCATTGTCACCCTTAAACCAATTGTTACACCCAAATCGCCTTAGCCTACCTTGTGTGTACTCATTTTTAGTACATTATTCTTTTAACCCAAGTTAATTATTTGAGTACACAGTTTGCCTAAGCCCCTATCATTCAAATACAATTTGGGACGATTGGGATTCATGTAGTGTTTATTTCGGGAAGAAATATGAAGAAAAGTTAAATCAATACCCCCGTATGTTTGTCAAATGATCTCCATGCTATGTTGATCCGCCTTAATTCGGGTCATTAGTTAGATTGTAATTATGAGTTCTAAAACTCAAGTGTAGGGTTGTGTTATAAACCCTAAGTTATGATGTATTAATATGTCAAAAAAAGAAGAGAAAAATAGAAAAGAAAAACAAAAGAGATTGATGTAGAGTTGTGTAGTGTTTGTATATTTTTGTCTGAGTTCTTGGCTTAGCAACCCAATCAGCGTGTATTCTTATAAATAATTAGATAACCCCTTCACCCCTAAATTCACCAAAAAGCCACCCTCAAATATATCCCATCCGTTTTCGTTTTCATTAATGTTATCTTACATCTACACCCAACAACCCTTAAAAGACCTCTTTGATAGTAATGATTTAATACTACGCTAGCGGTGAGTTTGATCCTTTCAAGCCTATGGTAATTTATAAGCTATGACAGTAATGAGTGTTAATTTTTTGTTCTATCGTTGTTAAATTATTATAACTCCCGAAAGAAAAGAAATCCCAAACACTTATGTGAGGTGCTAGTATATTCTTTCCGTGCTTTTAATTACGAGGTCTAGGAGGTTGTGTCGTCAACTACTTTTAAAAAAATAGGTTAAATGCCCCCAATATTGCTATTGTCTAGGTAGAAAAGCCCATTTGCTTGCGGACAAGCAAATCCTATGTGTAGGGTATTTGATGAGGTGTCATTTTATACACTTTTTCGGGGTCGTTTAACCCCTTAAATCATGCATTTATGCCCAAAATAGGTACTTAATCGTTCCTTTTCAGGTATTTCGCATTTGGAAGACATTTGGAAGAATTACACGTGACTTGGGCTCATTTGGAGAAGAAACGGACAAGAGTACAAACCTACACGAACATCACTCGAGATAATGTTCTCAACAGCTTAAGACGGCGTCACCAATACAACGTGACGCCGTCACAACGAAGACCAAGACGGCGTCACTGGATCTCACGACGGCTTTAAAAAAAAAAAAAAAAAAAGAAGTTACACGACCCAACCCATTATCTAGAATATTCTCTAACATGACGCGTCAACACTAAAACCGAAGCCCGTCTAGCTAATTTCCTATTATACAAACCCGAAGTTTTAGTTTTAAGTGTTTTAACTCTAGAAATAAAAAAAGGGTAAACGGACCCAGTTCGTTTAGCAGCTATTAGGACGATTTTAGGGCCTAAAAACCCTATTGTACTTCCTCCAACTCATGTTTTAATCAAGTAAGGTTTACTTAATCATTCAATATGTATATGTGTTTGTTTGATTTATCTATTCTGCTTTATCTATAACCATGCTTGGGCTAAACCTCCTATTGTGTTTATTATGATTGTATGAAGCCTAGAATTAATCTAGTATGTTGCTTCTTGTAATGTATGTGCATGTTAGGTCGTAGAAAACAGCTTTTGTTGTTATCGCAGTTGATAAGTCTAGGAAAACATGATTGTGTAGAAAAGGATACCATTGGGTTAACAGTCTTCATTACTACCTTGCCCCCTAAATGTTTGATTCCATCTTAATAAATTTCACATGCACATAGTTACCCTTAGGGCCTTTTAATTCTTCCATACTACCTTGCTATATTGTTTGCTCTAACGGAATGCTAAGTAACGGAGGGTTCATGTAATTGTTCATGACTTAGGAAATAATTACACAGATCATCACAAGTGTGACAAGGCAACAACACTAGGAGAAGAAATCTAAGGAGTAATGCATGATTAAATAAACACAATCTTTTATCTTATTATTATCACCATTAGTTTAGATTTATATTTATTTTAATAGCTAAAACCAAACCAATCTCTCCAATTATATGATTTACTTGCTTTTCATAAAACATAAAAATACTAAAATAATCTTCCCTCAACACTTAGAATTTTGTTAGACCTTTGGGGGACAAGGTTTGGGGGGAAGATTGGGGATCAAGCCTCCCCAACCTATTCCACGAGTGAACATAACAACCCCCCGATTCTTCCCTATACTACAACTACAACGATTAGGTGCTCTCCTAGGAGAATGTAAAACTTCATGTAGAAGTCCTATGACGACCACATCAGACATGAAGAAAAACTATGTTTGGGATTCTCTTACAAAAATTTCATAAGGAGTTTTAAGATGTCTTTTCCTAATGGTGGATCTGTTTTGAGTGTAGCATGCAGTGGCTACAGCTTCAGTCTAGTATTGTTTAGAAAAGACAGATCCTGAAAGCATTGTTCTTGCAGCTTCTATGAGGGTTCTATTTCTAGTTTCAGCGACACCATTTTGTTTAAGTGTGTAAGGAGAGGAAAAGTTTTGAGAAATCCCTTTTTTATCACAAAAGTTGACAAGAATGCTAATTCTGAATTCAGTACCATTGTTAGTTCTGAGTTGTTTGACTTTGATGTCATTTTGATTTTCAACTCTTTTGATAAAAGACATGATGGTTTTAGGTGCTTGACTTTTCTTTTTCAAGAAGTATACCCAGGTGTACCTTGAGTACTCATCAATAATGACAAGGGTGTACTTTTCATGGTTAATGAACCTAGGAGTTACAGGTCCAAATAAATCTATGTGAAGAAGATGAAGACATTTCTTGATAGAAGATGTCTGTTTTTTGTTTTGAAGTTGCCCTATGATGCTTTCCTTTTCACATGATAAAAGTTTTATCTTTTGAGTAGAACAGTGAGGGAAGACCATAACAAATTTGTTTTTGCCATTTGTTGATTGTTTTGAAGTTAGATTAGATGCAAGTATTTTATGCCAAAGCCAAGTTAGATTTTCAACAGGCTTTGGCAAAGAAGCAAGAACTCTTGAGCAGAAGATGTCCGTGTCAAGAACATAGAACTCTCTTCTCTTGGCAATCATTACAACTTCTTGTTGTGTTGAAATTGTTCCTCTTTTCTCATCAAATTGAACAATATATTTAGCATCACAGAGTTGACTGATGATAATTAAATTGTACTTAAGACCATCTACAAATGCTACCTTTGTGAAAACTATATCATTACATTTGATAGAGCCATAACCTTCAGTTGTGCATGTAGAGTCATCTCCAAACACCAATTTAGGTCCTGGTTTGTTTCTACATATGCTGTACAGATAACGCTTACACCAGTCATATCCCTTGAGCACCACTGTCCAGGTACCAGATGGGGCTTCCTAATATCCACTGCACAAATACAGTTAGAATGGTTTAGTTTCCTTAGAGAAACCCCACCTTTTAGTGGGAGTCTTGGATCTGTTAGCATTTGAAGATTTAGCTCTAGTTGATTTTAAAGCCTCATCCTTTTTGGCTTGAAGTGCTCCACCTCTTTTGAACCATTCAATATCATAGTGATAAGTTGTAGTATGAGTTGAGCTACCACAAACTTCACATCTTTTGAATGCATGTTGAGGATTTCTTAGATTGATCTCTCTTTCTAGAGAGATAATCCTGTTATGACCATTTGTGTCATGGTCATAACTTCCACATAATCCACATATAAGATAGTTTAAACATTCATTAGATAAATGATCTATACATCCACATTGTGTGCAAGGTGAAAAGAAGCGTTTTGATGGTCTTGGGATTTTAGATCTTGATGAAGATCTACCCAGACTTTTGAGATGCTGAGACATGTTCATGGTGGAAATGTATTCAGCATGATCACAGGTTCTGTGATCAGTTTTCTCACACTTTTTACAAAACAGGACTTTATAACAATTCTCAGAGAGATGATTGTTTAAGCCACATAGATCATAACTTCTTTTTAATTGTGTTTTGTATTGGTTTTGAAGTGTATTTTGTGATTGTAGTGGTTGATTACTTCTAGAGTAAGATGACTGACTCTTGCTAAATTGTAATTTTAGGTTGTTTTGTTCTTTTATTATAATAGCCAAAGGAAGATCATCTTCATTTTTCACACTCTTAATTTACTACAGAGCTGAGTTAACTTTTAAAGCTGAAGAGCTTTTGTTTTCCTTAGCAAGAGCTGAGAATGGTTCATTTATTATGACACCTTTTAAAGTTTTAGCTTTGAATCTAGATTTTGACCTCAAAATTAACTTGATAGTCTTTGGTCTAGAAATAGGTTCAGCACCATCCAACTTCTTCAATGGAGGAAGAGGGGTGCTACAGACTGAAGATTCATACGCATAATCATAATCAGTCGCAGAAGAGTCAGTGATAGCAACTGAAGGATCAGTTGTGTTTCTTTGTGACTTAGCTGGGAGTATCCTACCAGTATCATGATTTGGCAAGATAAAATCTTTAGCTTTAGACAACCAGGGTCTTTCAACACCAGGTATGGATACTTTTGTGTCATCAGCTAAAGATTTTACAAAGACTAGGTCTTTTTTGCCCAAAACTGGAGGGATCTTCAGTGAGTTGATCAACTCCTAGAATTCTCTTATTTTGAAAGGAGATTTTTTCACTGATACACTGATTTACTTTGTTAAAACTATTAAGCCATGTTTCAGTGATTGCTGTTAGCTCTTTCAGTTCTGTTCTTAAGTTTTTATTCTCTTGAGAATCTCAGTGTTTACATGTTGCATGGTAAGGAAGCAAGTTTTCTATTTTTAATACTAGAAGTTGTTCTTTGCAGGCATTCAGTTTCATGAACAAGATCATCTATGTATGACAAAAAGATAATTCTTTGTGTGTGCTTCAACATAATTAAATCGATACATAATAATCTAGATAGGTTTTTCTATCATCATTATCTTCCATTTCAAGAAGAGTGTGTACCTTTCTCATGGAGATCTTTACCCATTCACCATTTCTAGCACCTTCTTTGCTGACATCATCATTATCTTTAGCTAGAGCCATGAGCACTTTAACCTCCACCATCTCAATGTCATCTGATGATACTTCTTCTTCATCTTCTTCATAGGCTTCAGCGATAAGACCTTTGTTCTTTACCATTGAGGCTTTGGAAGCTGAAGCACTTGAACTTAAAAGTGCTAGCTTAGCCTTGACTTTGTTGTATTTAGCTTCAAAGTCCTTGGTAGGCCTTAGTTCTGGTTTGTGCTGAGGGGAACTGAGAGATTTTTGATTGAAAGGGTGATTGATATGACGGAACTGAAGTCTTTGACCAGTAGTCTCTTGCAAAATGACCCTTCTTGCCACATTTGTGGCATTCAGTTTGGTCAGTTGCTTTTGCACAACTGAACTTTTGAGTACCCTTTTGAAGAATCTTTTAGACTTGTCCAAAAGAGCTATTGCTTGATATTCTTCTTCTAGGTCATTCAGGTACTCATGACTGCTTCTTGTATCCTTTTCATCATCAGGACTATCTTGAGAGTCCTGGACAATAGAGGTAGAGGAGAAAGCAGTTGACAAAGGTGTTGCAGAGACAAGAGATTTGTTCTTTTCAGTCTCATAAATACTATTTATTAGGTTTTCTTTATATTTGAGTTTACCAAATAGAGAAGCAAGCTCGAAATCTTTTACCTGATATGTTTTCAAAGGGCCCTTTGGCAAAAACTTAGCACTTCTTTTGGTAACCCATTTTATAAAACAAGTATTTTTATTTCAATTTTTGAAGTTTGATGCCATTATTTACTAACTCATTCATCAAAGCTTTATATCCAGTGAAAGTTTGTGTTAGAGATTCACTTTCTTTGAATTTGAAGGTGTTATAGCACAACTTCAGGTCCATGACCCTACTTTATTTCACATCAGAGGGGCCCTCATATCCTGTCTTTTTAAAAAATATCATCCAAACACCTTACACACTAAAAATTTCTTTGATCTGTAAAAAAAGTAGGTTAGGCTATCAACGCTAGAGGCAATGGTTATGGTTGTAAATGTAGATGGTGGGTCGTCGATTGTGGGCTGAGTGGCAGCGACGGTTGAAGATGGTAGTGGGTTTTGTTGGTGTTTATTGTTTATGGTGTTGTTTAATGCAACACCCTGAAATTGTAACGAAAGTTAATAGGGGCATGACTTTCATAGCATAAAGTCACAAGTTATATCGAACGACCCTCTATATGAGTCGTTTAAAAATATACGTTTAATTTTATAGAATACGTAGAGGGGGAGAGGGGTGAATACATTCCGTTTAAAAACTTTAGATCTTTCGTATCAAATAACCAATCAAGTTTGACGTAATATTGTTAGTCCTTTTGAATGTGATATAAGGTTTATCAAGTTAAACTAATCACATTCAATGGCAAATAAGTAAGTTTTAAACAGATATATATGAAGAATATAAACAACAATTTTAAAACACACAGAAGTAACTTTTCAACGTATAGGTTCTTATTAGAATCAAATAAAGAATCTATGACGCACCTTGCTTACGGAATAGCAAGGTGGTTGAATGACAATTGGGGTGTTATCTCCTTCGAACTTAAACTCTAACCAAAGTTAAGAGAGTAAGAAAACAAACTACTTATGACTAAACTGAAGCTTCAGCTTTCAGTAGTACCGTTCAGTTTGTTTGAGAGATAAATGAACTCTTCAATGTGTATCACATTAATTGGAAGAGATACTATTTACTCTGGGAATCCTTTTCCTTTTATAGGCAAAGGGATTATGGTTTACAAGTTAACCTAGTACACGTGTCATGCATCCAATGGGTGGTTGATGTTAGCCTTAATTTTATATAAGTCAAACAAGAATGCTATCGGTCTTATTAGTCGTAATTAGTTTTGTTAAGTAATAGGCTAGTCGGGTTATATAGGCTTGGATTGTAATCTAATGTTGTCCGTGTTCCAGGCTCAAAGCCCAAGATAAACCAAGCCCGGCCCATTAGTAAAAGCTCATACGCCTACATGTTGGCTAGGGGTATAAATAAGACCCTCTCCACACATGGAGAGGGTGTTGGTTACCATTTCTTACACATGTATGTGTGTGTAATCTTCCACTCTCTACTTTCTCTTTCTAACAAATCTTTCATTTTTCCTTTCTCTCTTTCTAGCTTATTGCTTATTGGTATGGATTATTGTTTTGATATGAGTTAAGTTTTGGGACAACATTTGGTATCAGAGCCACGGGTGGGTTTAGTGATTCATTGTGGTAGTAGTTTTTGAGCTTATTGGATAAACTTATTTTCAACTTATTTTTTTCTCTTTAATTCATAGCTTTTATCTACCAAAAAGAGGTTATAACATTTTATTAGGCTGATTGCGACATATGGGGTGACGTCTTTCTTGATTTGAGCGTGTTTTATTTTTATAAGTATTTGTAGTATTTGTGGCTTTTACAATCATTCTTACAGTATTAGTGTAAGGTTTTATAAGGTTTATGTTTTTTTTTCTTTTTTACAACTTTGTGGTCTTATTGGTTTTGTGTCAAATTTTTTTTGAAACGTAGCATACTAGTTTCTTAAGAATGTGGCTTTGTTTCAAAACTATTACTAGTTTTTCTTTTAAACTCATTTTAAGTAGCTTATTTGTTGCTTCCCTTCTGTTGCTTATTCTTGTAGTGTTGTTCGAAGCTTATTAAAGTGAAGCGAGCTTATTCTCAAGCTTATTTTGATCTTGGTCTATTTGTGGTCCTGTTTTGTGGTACGAAACACAAACAATCACGGATGAAACGAAGTGAAGAAAAAGGTGCTGACAAGGTGTTTGATATTTTGTCAACCGAACGAGTTCAACAACCGATCTAGTTCAACCTTCTAGAGTACCGAACTAGTGTACCAATCTAGTGTACCAGAACTAGTGTACCAAACTAGTCACATTTCAAGACGTGCCGAACTAGTCACATTTTAAGTTATACCGATCTAGTTCATTCTTTAAGTACCAATCTAGTCAAAATCCTTGAAGACCCGATCTATTCATTTTAGAAGCACCGAACTAGTCAAGTTTAATTGCAACCGAACTAACAATTTTTAAAGAAGTGAACTATACACATTTTAAGTAATTTTCGAGTTTTCGGTTTCGAGTGACGGTGCACTACGAGACGTTTAACTTATACCATCGTGATCGTGACATCT
>BQNB010074574.1:5260-27909 GCA_026074375.1 Tanacetum coccineum | reverse complement strand
TTCCGTGACTTGTGTTTTGTGCCCTGAAGTAGCACCCCAATGTTACCATTCCGCTGCGTTGTCCTGATTTTCAGGGGTGTTACAATTTTCATTTAGTATTAAGCTAGGAATAAGCTAAAGTCTAAAAAGTTAGGAAAAAGCCTCGTTTCTGTAACAGTTTCAAAATGCTTATTTTATAGCTTATTCAGTGGATAAAAGTAGAAAGTGCCTTTGTTAAAGTTGTTTAGTATAAGCTCCTTAACAACTTTCATGTTTTAAGTTTTTTGCTTATTTTCATTTTTTAATAAGCAAAAAATAAGCCAAGTCGTAGGGTCTATTTTGTATATTTGTAATAGATAAGGGGTACACGTTTTCATTGTAGTGTAAATTTCCAACAGTTTTCCCGCCTACCCTTTACTTTCCTTTATTACACTTTCTACCCTGTCTTTTTAGAATAAATAAAATAGTTTTAATATTTTTAATTTTAGTTTTATAAAATTAGGGTTAGTTTTTAATTGATAAAATTAGGACTCAATTAGTTTATAAAAATTGGGGCTTTTTGTTCCATTTGATTTCTGCACCTTTTAAGTAGTTAAAATTCATTTTTCCTTATTTTTCCAATTAAGCTTGTATTTTCTAGGAATTTAAATAGGATTTAAGTAATAACTTTTTCTTAGAAAAATCATATAAAATAGAAAAATAGTTGAAAATTTTTAATTCTTTTTGTGAAAATTTTCTTTTTAAATCTAGTATTTTTGAAAAATAAAAATAGAATTTTAGTGTTAAATTTTAGAAAAAGTTTATTTTTAGTTAATTCATTTTTCTTTAAAAATTCATAAAAAATTCAAAAATAGTTAAAAAATTCTAATTCTTTTTCCTAAAATTTTCTTTTTAAATTTGTGATTTTTAGGCATTAAATTTGTTATTAGAAGTGCTTTAGATTTTAAATTCTCGTTTTAGCTCACATTTTTAGTTAACGTTTGTTAATTTTTCGTGCTAGTTAATTGATTTTAGTTTCTTTAATCGTTTCTATAGTATAATTGTTCTACTATATTCGTAGTATAATTCAAAGTCCAAAAATCCTTTAACCATTCTTGACTCGAATCCGAATTATCACCAAATCTCAATTCACGACTTCGTTGGGATACGACCCGAGAAGAAATACTTCCCGGTTAAAAATATACATATTGTGTTTTCTTTAGTGAGATTTTATTCTTTTATTTCTCTTGTTTGAGGAGTAATTTGGAAAGAATTTTCACGGGATTAATACTATATATATATAAATTTGACCTATGTGCTTATACGATCACTCCAAATTTTGTGTTTGCCCGATTTTTAACTGTTTCTTTGTAGTTTTTGCTTTAACCATCACTGCCATAACAAAACACAAAACAAAGCATAATCATTGTCATTTAATATGTTTTTGGTCTTTATTGGTCTATTTGATATAAAATGGATATGTGTTTTCAGACACAAATCCAAAATCCCCAAACTAAACGATTTGAGTTGTCCTCACGCAATATTACATCATAGCCTTATTATTACCAAATACTCCGAACTTCCCAAACTAAACCTTTGAAAACAGTAGCAAAGATTTTTTTTGGAGAAATTAATATAACACAAGTAAAAAACACCCTTATTCACATTTTCTAAAACCTCTTTTTCAAATATTTTTTATAATATAATTTGAGATAATATTTGACTTTTTTGTTTATTCCATAACTGTTAGGGATCATAGAACAAGATGGCATTTCGAATCCGAGAATTGCCCCAAAAAGGATTAAAATCATCAATTCCTCGGACTTTTCCAACTTATCCAAACCAAGCTTAAAACAAAATCACAGCTACATATTATAAGGATGCTGACACTACTCTTATTTGCAACTGTTAAGCTTTTTAACTCCCGACATTTAATTATATATATCTTTAAGTGAGTGTGCATCTTGAATTTCAACCATGAAGGATCAACTTTTTTAGACATACTATGCTTTACCGTTCACCTTATATAATGATTTTAAAGCGGATCATCCATGTAGCGACTTTCGTCTCGGCACATCCAACCTTCGGCTAAGTGGACCAGCTTTTGACACCCCCACCAAGACTAGTATCGGGACTCACGGACCTTAGGTTTCAAGAACTCTCAGGTTTCCCGAATATTCATAGCTTATAAAATAAAATAGTCAAAGTGCAAAAGCATATTTGAATTTAACAAAAAGAAGTCAATTATTAATTCACACTTAATTATTTAGATATTTATGCAATTGTAACCCTCGACTTTTTAGAAGGCTGCAACATCGGTTGTGAGCCGTCCAAGAATGCGAGCAAACTTATTCAGTCATCAACAGGATCTTTTTATTTCCCCCTTTACTATGGGGCTTCTTTTATAAGACTATACTCACATCTGGTTGTGTAGCCGGCATGAGTAGAAAACTTTTTATCAACCCACATCTTTTATTATAATAATAATCATCATTATCTGATATATATATTTTTTAATATATTATAACTAAATTATTTAAAGAAGACTTTCATTTAAAGAAAAGTCAAGTATAAATTATTGAACTAAGGAAGGACTAAAAATTTTTGCATATATATTACATAAAAATTGTGATTTAAGTTTATCTCCAAAAAAACAGCACGAAAATTAACCGGTTAAAAGCTTATGTGAGAAAAAGCAACAAGTTACTTATAATAGCTCTTAAGATTTCCAAATAATTAATTGTTTAGCATCCTACTCATACTTAACCTCTATCATTTTTCGTATCTTTCGCAAATTAGTCGAACGCTTAGCCTAAAAGTTAAGGAACAAGCTAGAGCTCAACACGCTCGATCGGGTCAAAATTTACTCTTATTCTTACCCAGCAAGAAAGTCAAAATTGTGACAAAAACACTTATTATATTTTTTATATTTTTCTACAAATAAAACTTAAAAATTTAAAATTTTTGAAATTTTTGCTATTTTTGCGGGAAAACGGGGTACGTGAGAACAAAACAATAAGTAGGTAACATCAAATCGATAGATTCCCTCCCCAAACTAAATGAAACCTTGTCCACAATGTCAAAGGCGGGTCTCTACTCAAATCTCAAGCCGTTTTATTAATTATGCAAAGATAAACGCTGATCGAAAGATGAAAAGGCTATCGGATTTCCCCAAACTAATTGCAAACAAAGGCTAGGAAGCTCGAGTGAACCGGGACAAAACACCGAACACGAGAGTCTTCAGAAAAGTTGGGTCTATCCTGCAAACAATCACAAGCACAAACAACAAACACAAAGAACGGAAGAGTACAAGCCTCCTCACAACACATTAGAAACTAAAAAAATAGAAAATGGATAAACATGGGGTGCCTCCCACGAAGCGCTTTTTTTGGTAACCGAGTTTCAACATAGCTAGAAACTGATCCCTGAATTCATTCGTTCTTAGGGAGAGCAATACTTGGAATAAGAAACTTCCATTGAAAACCCCATCGGCTCTAGATAAAAATGAAAAATGAAGATGTCGGGGTCAAAAACTAGGTCCTCACTCCTGAGAGAGAGAGAATAACAGGAGAATCCTCTGGGTAGGTTAAAAATGGGAGAAAAGTCCAAATGACAAATGTGAAGGAATTGACATCTTCAACATTTAGGGATAAAACAATTTCTCCTTGGTTAAAATCTTCATCATTCTTCATGGCCGTATCGGGCTTAAAATTTAAGCAAACGTCTGGTGGTTCCGGCGGAGGACGAGGAGATGATGGTTCAAGGATAGATGACTCATTTTCGGGGAGGAAAGTAGAATTATCTTCATCTTCGGAATCATCATTCTCAACACCTGGTGGAATTAAATCATCTAAACAAGTGAATAAATATCATCTCTTCTAAACGGGGTCACTATCCCTCAACGGGGTAGAGAGATGTGGGAAGAGACTCGATAATTAAACTTGGATTAACATGAAACATTTTCGCTGTTACCAAGGGAAGTTTGAAATCTCACAAAGCACTATCATAAGACAAAGATAATCCTCATGTTCACGTAACAATCCTGAAGGAAGAGTTATAAGTTACATCTAGTGCGAACTCATGGTGAAGAGGATCACTCCTTGGAGAAAAAGTAATCGAAGTATTATGGATGGATTCATTTTGTTTTGGTTCATGATCGGAAATCACTTCGGGAGCGAGATTATGGGTGGTATCATCACTAAGCAGATTCTTAAGAAAAATTACGTCTCCTTCTGAATCAAAATAACCTTCTTCACAATTAGAAGAAACTTCCATGGCTAGAAAAGCATCGATCTCATCAATATCGTCTTCTGGATCGGAACACTCAACTTTATCGGACAAAGGTGTGTTAAGTAAAACTGGCTCATCGGAATTTAAAACGTTGGAGTTCTTGTTTTCAACATCTTCATCTATCTTGTTAAAGAGAGGATTTCCATTACTGGAGGTGAAGTTATCATCAAATTCGAAAAGAGGGTTTGAATAAATTTGAAAATTTTCTTCATGAACACCTTTTTTAAGAAGAGTGAGTTCATCGGCGAACTCACCAAGATTATTACCAGTCTTCACCGGAGAAGAACTAGGAGGAAGAGCATTGGAATGATTAGTGGTACTGCCACTAAATGGCTCATCTTTCGAAAAATCAATGATAGAAATAGCGTGAGCAAATTGCTTATTCTTGCTTTTCTCAGATTTTTCAGCATAAAAGATAAGTTCATCATGTCCTACTCTTAATGTAAATTTTTCTTCGTATAAATCAATGAGAGCTTTTGTAGTGCGAAGGAAAGGTCTCCCTAAAATAATAGGAACTCTTGGGTCTGGTTCAAAATTAACCACAACAAAATCAGCAAGAAAAGTGAAACCATCAACTCTAACTACAACATCCTCGGCTATGCCCATTGGGTGCGTAACAGAACGGTTAGCAAGCTTGAGTGTCATTCAGGTGGGCTTCAAAGCTCCAAGCCCAAGTTGCTTGTAGATAGAATGAGGCAAAAGATTTATGCTAGCTCCGGAATCGGCTAAAGCATTAGTCCTATCAAGTTCTTGTAGAGCACACGGAATAAGAAATTTTCTGGGATCTTTGAGTTTCTCGAGAACTTTGTTTAAGATGATGGCAGAACATTCAACATTTACGGTTGTGATGGCGATTTCTTCAAGTTTCTCTTTGTTTTTTAATAAAGTGCTTAACCATTTGTTGAATTTCGGCATTTCAATGAGAGCATCTTTTAATCTAATTTCTAAACGTAGTTGTTTAAACAATTTCATAAACCTGCTCTATTGAGCACTGGGCTTATCTTTCTCTCTTACTTTCATCCTCTCGGGATATGGAAGTTTGGGTTGATATGAATTAGGATATGGAGAATTAGGCTCTTGAACAGTTTCCTTAGCCTTTGGTTTTGGAATTCTAATAAAAATGGAATCATGATCCTCCGGAGGTGCGACACGTGCGGTACTTTCTGAACCTGGTTTTTGCACTTTGTCCATTGAAGTCTCCGGGTTTTGTTCAGGTTCCTTTGGAGGAGTAGAAACAACGGTAGTAGGAACAAGAGGAGTCAAAGGTCCTTCATAAGTTTTACCACTTCATGTGATGATAACATTAACATGCTCATGAGGGTTGGTTATGGTTTGACTTGGAAGAGTACCTGAATTCGAAGATGAAGCGGTATTGGAACTTATGAGTTTAGAAATCATTTCCATTAAATTTGTCATCTGGTTTTGTAAACCATGGCCTTGATTTTGCATATTTCGTAATATAACATCATTAGCCTTGACATAATTCTCAAAATCGGTCTTTGAAACACCTTGCGATTGCGGAGCAGGAGCTTGGTAAACTGGTGGTTAATTAGTCGGAGGTTGGTAAACTTGTCCTTGGTTGAAGTTACTTCCACGGTTTTGATTGAAATTGGTTCCTCGATTTTGGTTGAAATTATTTCCCTGATTCTAATTGAAACGGTTTTGATTGTTTTGAATTGGAGGAAAACGAGGAGGTCGGATTTAGTTTGAAACCATCGGAGGTCTAGAATTGGTATTTCCTTGATTAAAATTGGCTGCAGCAGCTTGTGAAATGTACTCTTGAATGTTGTCTCGATAAACGCTGCCATCGGTGGCTGGACAATTTCTATAAGAATGAGCACCTCCATAAGTTACACAACTCTGCTCGACCGTTTTTACGGTTGCGGGAGCTTGGGCTTTTTGTTTGTCGATAAGCATAGTCTTCATCATATTCTTAAGTTCAGAAACTTCGGTTGTAAGAGCAACAACATCTAGTGAAATTCCTGGAGTAGATGAATTCGAACTCACTTTGGCAATGACTGCCTTGTTTCGTGAATTACGAACCTTGGATTTACTCTCGATAATTCTCAAGCATTCACGAGGCATCTTGTCCAAAAAGTTGTAACAACCATGACTTGAGCAGGTTAATCAAACCGTTAGTGATTGACTTGTGTGTTTGTTGCAATGTATGGTTTATGTGATTCTATGAGTTATGTGTGTTCATATGTGTTTATGAGGTATTGGTAATCAATCTATTGAGTGTGATCATCTCAATGAGATTGGATTGATGGTGAAATTTGTTGAGTTCATTTCCTTCACTTTTGAGTGACGAGGAAATGATTATTGAGATTTTAGCGTTTTCGTGTTAAATGTGTAGGTATTATTACGTATACGTATTTTTATGTTAGTAATTTAAGATAAGTTTAGGTTTTAGAGGTTAAGATAAGAGAAATGAGTATTTAATGGAGAAATTTCATTGTAATCACTTATAGGGATAATGGAATTAATTAGGTATTTTGAGAGAATTGTTTTGGTTAATATGTGGATATCTAGGTGATGGATTAAAATGAGAAGCGTGTCATTGTGAAAGAAATGGGTTTGTTAAAATTAAGAGTTTTGGTAAACTTTCTATTTTTAGAAAGAGAATTTGGAAATGAAAAATTATTTTTAGAAAGTAATTTTCAAGCAAAATGGCTTAACAAATTAGCTTAGGTTTTTATAAAACTTAAAATATAAAGATAATTAATTAAGTAATAAAAGAAAAGAAAAAAATATATTTTTTTGGGCATGAATAGGGTATCCGATTTTAGGTAGTAAAAAAAAGAAAAAAAGAAAGATTTGATTTGGAAACAAATTCTAACTTAGGCATTATCTAGTAAATACTTGTAGGCTATAAATATAAAACCCAAACCTCCCCCATACCCTTGTTCGACTGGTTTGAAGAAGAGGAAAAAAAAACTAGGGATCTTTTCAAGGTAATTTTTCTAGCTAATGTTTAATTATAATTAAAGTCTTTCAATTTGTAACTTAATTATGATGGATTAAAGGTTTTAATTAAGTTTTATTAAATTAGGGGTTTGTTAATTTCCGTAAGTTTAAGTTATAATAATGATAGTTTTAATCATTAGATTAATAAACTTAGCGATGTGATCATGTTTTAGGCTATAGATCACGAATAGTTATAAAATCATGCGAATTTTAGTCAGACTTGAAGAGGCCATAAATCGTTCATAAAAGATCAAATAAATAATTTACAACATACTGGAGATAACCTCAGAGAGTCTACTTTCCAGAAAAGTCAGCCTCGTGAGTTTTTATGGTCGGGAAGTGGGTCAACTGGTCATTACAAAATCAGTGTGTAAAACAGTGACGAATTTCAGTTTTGGTTTTTATTTTTCTAAAAATACTTAGACATTTAGTTTATATATTGTGTGGAAGTTAGCTTATATATTGTGTGTGTTCCTTGAATTTTGGCTAAGGTCATAGTGAGGTCTAAGTTGTTTACCAATGTCATACTTTTGAAAGGTCAGATTCTGGATGAATTCTGGACACATTGGATTAGGGAATTTCTTAAGGGTATTTGTAAAAGGGTAATGACTTTGGGAGAGCTAAAAGAGGTTCATAAGACATGTAAGTATCATGATGAATTTTGGTTTGAATTATGGGAGTGTTTAAGTGGTGCGTTTAGGACGCGTAAGAGAGTGTAAAATTCTGCTTAAAAACCAGAAAATGCAAAGTGTAGCGTTGAAGTCTAAATGGCTTATGTAAGAGTTGGTAAAGGTTTAAAACAAGTATAGGACTATGGTAGATAGCTTAGATATCCATCATAGTTGAGGTTATATCATATTGGGTTGAATACCTAATTGATGGTAGTTTATTGTGTGCTTAATTGTTTAAATTGTTCGTGAGGTGTTGTGAAGCTTTTGTTGGATTATTTTTGGAAGCTAAGCATCAGGTGAGTTTCATAGTCCCACTTTTAAATGTTTTTACATTGGGATGGAAATGATGCTTGTGTTTTAAATGTTTTGAATTGCTGTGATTATGTGTTTTGCTTTCATGTGGACATTATGTGACTGCTATATGACTTATTGTTGCATGTTGAATGTGGTTTACTTGCATGTTCTATATCGACATGTCAAGTGTGATTGATTTGGGATCGGAGGAGTACGCCTACTCAATAATAGTGATTTGGGATCGGAGGGGTATGCCTACCTAGTATTGTAGTCCAGGCCTAAGTATAAGCTCCAACTGGTAGACTTTTAGGTGCGTAAGTGACATATGGGATCGAGGGTAACGTTCCTACCTAGTTGTTGAAATAGATCGGGGGTAATATTCCTACCTAGTTGTTGAAATGGATCGGGGGTAACGTTCCTACCTAGTAGGGTAGTGACTCTACTCATTCCAAATCTAACTAGAGGGTTGAAATAATACTCCATACTGTATGATTTCGATCGGAGGGTAATGAATTACCCCAGGTTTGTTATGTGACGGGGTGGGCACGTTCCATCCCGTTATGATTGATTGTGAATTGTTTGATAGCCTATGTGATAACTAGCTTAAATTGTTCTGCCAAGATATGTTATGTTAATCGCAGCAAATTGTTTTATTTAAAGATTGTTTGTGTGTCTTAAACCTATGACTCTCACCAACCATTGTGTTGACGTTTTTAAGCATCATTTTTAGGTGAGGTTCATGAGGATATTAAAGCTAAGAGAAGTGGTTAGAATGACCGCTAGGCTTACATTGGAGTTCGCTTTTGAGTTTATTTATGTTTTTTGTTTGAATAAATACGTTTGCATGAATTGTTTGGATTATGTTTTTGCCTGTCATTTATTGATGAAACCTCTTTCTCATTAATAAAGACACCATTAGGTTTTGGGTATTGTTATGATACTTTGTGTCTTTGCTTTACTTTAGTTTTCATTTTAGTATTCTCTATATAGACACCATGTGTTGTGATGATATCCATTCTTGTTTACGCCTCGCGTTTCCGCCTTGGCGGGGTGTGACAGATTGGTATCAGAGCTATTGGTTATAGAGAAGTAGGTGGTTGAGCCTAGACTATAACCTAGGAGTCCTTCATGTAGATGCATTTAGGGCTTAAGTGTTTAATGTTATAAATGTATGTTCCCCTTATTTTGCATAGTTATCTATTTATATAATTTGTCTAAGTTTTCATTTAGTTATTTTGTCTACCATTATTTGATATAATATGTATTACTTTCTTAGTATTTTAGCTATGTTTTTCCCTCACCCGTAAGAAGTTCCTGTTGGGGGAAACCCATTTTCCAATGGACCTTAAGCGTTATAGGAGCCTCTTGTGGAACCGAAGGAGATAGGATAGTTGATCGTTTGTCGGATGCACGTAATAAGGTTGGACCCGCGGAGTCGGGTGATTCTTGCAGAGGCAAAGTCAAACCCAAGCGAGGCCCAGCATAAGTTTATCTCGTCCTTTACCCTGTCATGTTGTTATTGATTATTTCTTTCGGATATTTCGTATTTTAGAAGTCGTTGCGAGACTTTTGTTCCTTTATGTCGTTTCGATCTTATTTTGATATAAGTAAGTAGTCATTTGATGAAGCATCCTTTATGTGTTAAGTTGGAGTGGTTTAAGATGTGCAATGTAGAATATGTGCTTATATGTGAATTATGATTAATATTGGTGCATTTGGAAGTAAGTCACCAGTGTGAAAGGAGGCACTTCTAATTATGGTGGCCAAACATAAATATAAAAGGATTCACACACATAGCTTGTGACATGATTGCATATATTTGTGTGTGAATGATAGGTGGTAGTGGTAAATTTTCTATATATAATGTGTATTCATGAGAAGGATGGTTAGTATGAGTAGAGAAATTATTCTCTTAACCCTAATTGAAGGATATGTTAAGTTGAGTTGTTAGATAGTAAGTTTCCTTTCTATCTAGTATTTGTGGATACCTGGTATTGCTATTATAGAGGTTGCTCGTTTGCTCGATTGTTTGTTTGGATTTCCTTAGTCTAAGCTTAGCATCCCTTCATCGTACTTTGTTAGTAAGGATACCTGATTTTCCTATTCGGACGTCTCGATGTATATTTGTTGTTCGGATCTATTTTTTCGGATTCTAGCCGCGTTTCGTAGTTCTTTCAATTGCATTGATTATGTATGAGTATCAAAGGTTTCTTTTAAGCATTAATTGTTTCCTAACATATTAGTGGGATCATTACTCACCTTCTTTGTATATCCTTGGTTTTTCGTAACGTAGTGGACGTGTTAGTATCGGATGCTTTAGGTTTTCTCCGTTGATCGTTATTTTGGATAAGACCTTACGTTTTCTTTTGGGTACGTAATGTCTTGCATGAGTTTTCTTGTACGCGTTCGTTTGATTTTATTTTGAGTATATAGTTCCTGGTATTTTCTTTCGTCTTCAAACAATAGAATTGTGTTAGAGTCTGTACGGTGTTTTACGATCCCTGTTGGTATTATGGTGTCATTTGTTTGAGTAACATATTTCATAATTGATGTCTAATTATAAAAACTCTTTGGAAGTATTGTGTTAGTGTTTGAGAAAAACTGTGTTTAAAATGATCTTTGTAAAAAGAATATGTTTAAATGGTCTATACAAATAGGATATGAAAATTTTTAAGTGGTTTAATAAATTTTATTTTATTATAAAAAGCTGGTTTAAAGTGATTCATAGTGGTAAGGTACGATATATACCATAAGATAACATCTTTAGATTTTTTTAGACAAACAGAATGAATTTTTCAATGATTACAATTTAAGACAATTTTATTTTATTTAGAAGGATTAATTTTTTACTTAAAGTGACTTTCTTAATTTAAATTGATTTTTATAAAAACATTATTTAATTTGGTCTTTCGAGTAAAGTCGATAATTGGTATAAGAATTTCCGTCTTTCGTATTGATATTTTTTTTATGTGTTCATTTGTCGTGGTACGTCTGTTGATTTTCTTTCGTTGCGTTTTCACTCAGTGCATATATGTATCCTTTCTTTCAAAGGATTCTTATGTCATTTGATCCACGTCTACTTGCATATGTGAAATCTCCTATATGAATTCTAGCCTTTGACTCGATATTCGTTTGTTATCCTATTCTATTGTTCGTAACTCTTAGAGTTCGTTGATACCGTTAAGTCGTGGAAGCTTTGGTGTGCTTGTGGGAATAGACTAGTTGTCCAAGAGGAAGTTTGGGGTAGTATGTTATGAGAAGGTGGTTAGAATACGTTGGAAGGTGATGAGATACTTCGGGTTCATGGTGAACGTACTCAAGGAGTCGTGAAAACATAAATGAACGCAAAGGTAGATGAACTAAAATTGAGTGGTATTTCCGTCGTACGAGACTTTATTGACGTGTTTCTGGAAGACTTGTCAACGACCACCGCAATGACAAGTTAAGTTCCTCGTAGAATTAGTTCCTGGAGCGACGCCAGTTGTGAAGTCTCCATATCGTCTACCACCCTTGGAAATGAAAGAATTGTTTGAACAACTTCGAGAGTTGCAAGATAAGGGTTTCATACGACCTAGTCATTTTCCATGGGGATGCACCAGTGTTGTTTGTTAAGAAGAGGAGCATGAAGTTCATTTGAAGTTAGAGTTGAAATTACTAAGGAAGGAGAAGTTGTATGCTATGGTTACTAGTGTGACGCAGTAAAGAATTAGGAAGTATCTACGACACCATTCGAGATATGATTATTCTTAGGATTGGCAGGTTACCTACCTACGTTTCATCGTAAACTTTTCTAAGATTGTTAAACCCATTACTTCCCTAACTGAGAGGGATCAGAAGTATGAGTAGGGTGCAGAATGAAAAGAGGCTTTCTAGACTTTAAGGAATGATTTGTGTGACGCTTCGATTAATTAGATGTAGTGGTTGATGCATTGAGAAGAAATGGAGAGTGAAACTAAGACGAGTAAGAGCAATGTCCATGACTATCCAGTCAAGTGTTAAGGACAAGATATTGGCTACTACAAATGAGACATCCAAGGTAGAGAACGTGCCAGCAGAAATGCTGTGTGACCTGGACCAACAAATGGAAAAGAGGGCAGATGATAGTTAGTACTTTATGGATTAAATTGTATAGTGAGTATGAGTGTGAAATTCCCTACCATCCAGGTAAGACAAATGTGGTGACTGATGCATTAAGTAGGAAGAAACGAGTGAAACCTAGACGTGTTTGAGCGATGGCTATGACCATTCAGTATGGAGTAAGAGGAATGATATTGGCAGCCCAAAGTGAGGTGTTCAAGAAAGAGAACGTACGCTCAAAAAGGCTTCATGGGTTAGATTGACATATGGAAAAGAAGGAGGACGAGAGTTTGTACTTTATGGATCGTATATGAGTTCTGTTAGTAGGGAATGATGAGGACGGTAGTAATGGATGAGGGTACATGCATCAAGATACTTGGTTCATCTGGGATAGGGATAAGACGTACTATAACCTTGGAGACATGTATTGGTAGCCACATGTAGAAAATATATAGCTATCTATGTTAGCAAATTTTAGACTTGTTTAAGAGGTGAAGACTGTAATGTCAAAGACTTTTGGCTTGCTACAATAGCCTCAGATACTTGAGTGAAAATGAGATAGAATCGCCATGAATTTTATTACTAAATTTCCAACGGTCAAGTAGTAAGTATGATGTGATTTGGGTGATGGTCGATTGACTGACCAAGTTAGCTCATTTTCTAGCTATACAAGAACTAAAATTTCAAGATGTGAAGTTGGCAAGGATTTATATTGATGAGATAATAGCAAGGAATGAAATTCTAGTGACGATTAACTCAAATTGAGATGGATGATTTACCTCGTGGTTTTGGCAGACGTTGCAGAAAGTGTTAGAGACACGATTGGATTTGAGTACTGCATAGCATCTTTAAGCGAATGGACAAAGTGAACGTATGATTCAAACTTTGGGAAGATATAATGAGGGCATGTGTTATTGATTTTGGTTGTAGTTATCATTCGAGCATTTGGTGTGCTCCGTTTGAAGCATTATATGGAAGGAAGTGTAGGTCGCCTGTTTTATGGGATGAGATTGAGGAAAGTAGTTTGATTAGACTAGAGTTGGTTCAAGAGACAACTAATAAAGTGGTGTTGATAAAAGAAAAAGCACAAACGGGCAAGAGATGTCAAAGTTGCTATGTTGATAATAGATACAAACCGTTAGAGTTTGAGGTAGAAGATCGGGTTATGCTAAAAGTGTCACCTTGGAAAGGTGTAATTCGCTTTAGGAAAAATGGTAAGTTAGCACCGAGGTATGTAGGGCCATTTGAGATTCTTGAAAGAGTCGGTCCTGTAGCTTATCGGTTGAGATTGCCTGAGGAATTGAGTGGAGTACATGACACGTTTCATGTGTCAAACCTAAAAACAATGTCTGGCGGATGCTAGTCTGCATGTGCCATTGGATGAGATCAAGGTTGACAAAACTCTTCGTTTTGTTAAGGAACCTATTGAGAATAGTGACCGTGAAGTTAAGAGGTTAAAATGTAGCAGAATGGTGGTAGTTAAGGTCCATTTGGGCTCGAAGCGAGGTCTTTAGGACTTCAGGTAAACTGAGTATCCACACTTGTTCGTTGAGCAAGGGATCATTGGGAGTTTTTAGTTAAAGTTGGGTACGTAAGGTTTCTTGTAGACCTTAGTATGCCTTAGATGTGTTTATGTGATTTTGGTTAAAGTTATTATATGAATAAACTCGAAGTCGAGCCAATTTTTCAAAAATGTTGGGCTTTGTAACAACTTATAACTTAGGTTCAAGACAATTCTTGTTTGATGAGTTGCGAGATGGGTTGGAATGAGTTGTACGCAACTTAAGGTTTTTGACGAGTCTCCTTGATTATAGGCGAGGTTCAGGTAGTTGGATGTTTCTTTTCGTTTGGAGTGGTTATGCTGCTATGCGTACCCTTTTGTGGGTAGCCAAAGTGGTTAGCAGTAAGATATCTTGTGAAAGTTAGTTGGAATTCAAAGTGTAACTTTGAGTTAACATGGGTATAGGAGGACTACTTAAAAGATAAGTATCCTCGATTAATTGTTTGGTAATGATAGAGTTGAAATCTTTTGGTTAAATATCAGGACAAGGTTTCCTAAAGGAGGGGATACTGTGACAACCATGACTTGAGCAGGTTAGTCAAACTATTAGTGTTGACTTATGTATCTGTTGCAATGAATGGGTTATGTGTTATATGTGTTTATATGCGTTTATGTGGATTATGTGAGAAACTGGTAGTCAATCTATTGAGTGTGATCATCTCGATGAGATTGGAATGGTGGTGAGATTGGTTAAATTCATTTCGTTCACTTTTGGTGACAAGGAAATGATTTTGTGATTTAAGCGTTTTAGTGATTTATCGTGTAAGTATTATTACATATACGTATTTATGTGTTAGTAATGTTAGGTATGAATAGGTGTTAGTAGTTAGAATAAGAATGAAATGTGAATTTCTATTTTTGGAAAGTTAGGTTAAAAATAAAAAATGAAAAGTTATTTATTTAAAAAAGTCTAATTAACTTGCGGTTGACGCAAAACGGATACTCAAAATAAGCTTAGGTTTTTCTAAAAACTTAAGGTAATGCAAATAATTAAGTAATTAATAAAATATATAAATATATATATATATATATATATATATATATATATATTATATATATTATAGATCCATCTATAAGGGAATTCGCCAAAAACGAAAGGAAAAACAAATCTTTTCGAATTAAAATTGGTAAAGGTATCTATTCTAAATACCTTTTTGTAAAATTTAATATCCAAAACAACCTTCTCCCCCCTTGTTTTTAATTGTCTAGCCGAATTATATAAAGGAGAAGAAGAAAAAATATTTTTTATTCAAGTTTGGTGATTTTTGTGTTCAAGATTCGAGATTTAAGGTTATAAATTATAATCTTTGAGTTAATTATCATTAAAAAACATGTAACTTATTATGATGGATATCTTTAGGGTTTAATAAACATCTGTAATAAATGATATAATAAACATGTTATAATGATTAGGATTTAATTAGGATCATATGGGTGTATTCGTTAGGGTTTAGATCGCGTTAGAATTTGATTTAGATTGGGACAGAATTTAGGGTTGTGTTGTTTGGCTGATATATCAATGATGGTAACAGCTTTTGTCAAGTTTCCAGTGCCTATGATGTAGCTCAGAGAGTTTAGTTTCCAGAACATCCGGCCTCGAAGGTTTTTGAGGTCGGGAAGTCAGTTAAACGTTGGTTGGAAGAAACGTTGTCAAAGCAGTAAATACGGGTCAGATTTAGGTCAGATTACGAGGTATAAAACCCCCACTTAAAATTCGAATTTAGCTTAGCCCTTATACAGGATTTTTTTGGGTCGAGTGACGCTGCACTCATGTGTGCGCTGTACCAAGCTTCACATGACAATCCTGTACCCACCCCATGCACCAACTTGTATAACGGAACTGCAAGATGTGATTATAGCTATGCTGTCGGAGAGTCTCTCTAGTGTCGGACCGAGTGTCGTTAATCCTGTTGTAATACTCAATGATGTCAGTGTAATGAGATCGTGTCGCCCACTCCGATCCCCGAGACCATTCGCAGCGTGAACTTATCTGACTAGCTGCGCAATAGAGCAACTTGTGCCCTCGCTCTCCCATGTTGGAGGATGAATGTTGACTCTGCGCGCACCAACTCTGGCCTACCCCACTACATGTATATAGAGCGAGTCCCTACTATGTCATCTATATACCTGCATTCCCTATATAAACCCTACGACACTATCACGCCTCCGCAGCGAGATTGCGTCCTAATCATGCGGTGAGAAAGCTTCAGAGTTGAAGAGTAGTAGATGAGAATGCGGCCACTTGGCAATGTCCGGATCCCGAGATACCAGACCACTCCTGTGTACTCATCAACGTCCCAGCCCGCGCACTCGCCTCACGCCCCACATTTACGCTCTCCATACCTACTCCCGCATCTCCCCGCTCTGACTCCCACCCACTCACACACCCTCTCCCTCGCCCGCTGTGCCGACCTCCCCCCCCGAGGGTCCTCTAAATATGTCTTATCCAAACATGCTATGAAAGCGCTAGGTGTGGGCTTACCGTGGCGTAAAGACCCGGCACAACACCAATAATCATTTAACCTATTACTAACAAAATAACGAGCTATGCTAAACACGAAAATATATGGGGTTTGACGAGGGGGTCTTTTCTTTAACATAACAATTCTCCCCTAAGGGAGGGAGTCCCCCAGAAATTACAATTTAAATTATAGCATTCTATGAGTTGATCATTGATCTGGCTCGCTAGTCTTTGATTCTCAAGTTACTATCTTTGTACGGCAAGTAGGGTGATCCTTTTGAGACATAGTTCCTTTGACTTGTATGATCTTTGAGATTTCTTTGAGATCATCAGTCACAGTAAAATCTTTAATCATCCTTGTTGTGAAGATTGGTCATGTGACTGTTGTTGACTTCGGACCGGCATGTCACACACTTTTCTGGAACATGATAGCAAGCGATCAGAGATACGGAAGTGTGTTTGATAGGTCTTTCAGCCTATTCATGATGTCTTTGATTAGAATATAAAGTGTGAGCATGGGGTTGTGAATTGACATGTCTCTGGTCCAGCAGCTGCTACCGTCGGGATTCCTGCAAGTATACGTTAGTAATAAACACACGAAAGTGTCTTTGCTTCACTTTTCGTGGAATAAGGTAGCAAGGACCACAGTTCCCGTTAAATCAGTTTAAATACTGCCTGTGATTGGTTTAGACTTCCGAAGAATCTCTTGACAGGGTTCGCAAGCTGCGTAGCGTTTCAAACGGAGCATCTCAACGTAGACCAACAGGAATGAGTGAACCAGTAGATTAAAACCCACTGATTAAACGAGAAATTGATTTGAAAATCAGTCGCGTGTCACTCAGAAAAGAGTTTTTGTGACACATCGAAGGTTTTATAACATAAAATCAAATTTCATCAGAAACACTTTTGTTTTGAAAGATATACACAGTCAATGTGCTCGAAAATCAGTTGTTGAGCACATCGAAAGGTTTTTCAAAAGCTACTCGTCAATTCATATACTGGAACAAGTTTGATTCATAAGGAATCGCACCATCGTTTCTTTCTAGTTATGGACAGCTTGATCCTCAAGAGGATCTCACATGTCACCTACCAAGAGCTTGTTTGATGTTGGCTCTAGAAGGATTTCCATCCTTCATTGTGAGTACTTTCGTATCACTCGGATGTTCTGGCAATACCACGAGGATAATGCGTAGGACTCTTAAGATCTTTACTTGTTATCACATTGTGTGATGAGCAAGCATAGTTTGTATTAGTGTCCTAACGAGATTTATGGATGATCTCATGGCTCTAGACTCAATAGTGCATTTTTGGTTTTTAGTAGTCGGAGGCTGGAGCAGACTGCCACCTTTTCAATATCATCTAACTCGGAGTAGAGAGACGATAGAATGATTGATCTCCGTGAGAAATGAAACAAGACTCCTTTGAGGGATCTTGAGTGCGCTAGGGACGTGTTGTGCCGCGTATCACTGGTCCATGTTACTTGACTCAATGTAGCAATCAACCATGTGATTCTGAAGCATATGTCGTGACCCGGGTTTCTCGTCTAATGTTTAAGGATGGTTTGACTTTCTTTTTCACCCTTTCTTATTACCATTTCTTTTTCATTCTTCAACCCCTTCGGTGCTTACCGAGACTTCATTACTAGTACCTTGTTGGGTATGTTTCCAAGTACTAGCTCTATCTCAGTCCGTACTATTCCCTTATTCTCACATTACTCTTTTTGTTAAGCATACCTAAGGTTTCTACACTAAAACGTGGATTAATCCTTGGGTAGATCCTCTGGCTCTGGCGGGAAATCATGGGAACATGTACCTTTAACCATACATCCTTATAACTCGATAAAGTAAATACAATGGAGGTCTTTGGTACAATTCTCATCGCATAAACATTTGAAATATCAATCAAAGGGTACGGGGCGATGTAAACATCAAAGATTGTGCATTAGTACCTCGATTGTTTTGATTCATGAAAATGCTCCCCCTCAAAATGTTTTGCGATCGATATTACAATTGTTTAGGACATGTGAGGGAGGAAAGTACCTGCTAGAGTCATAATAGATTATCTTTTTATCAGATTTACACATATTTAAATCACATTCTCTCGCCTGATCAAAAAATTTAAACTTTGAGATTTAGGATCTTACTATTGATTTAAATATGTTAGAAAAATTTGGGGAAGAATGTGGTTGATAAATACAAAGCCGAACTATTGGAACCTATATCTGCTCCCCTCAATTTAATGAGGGATTTGTTAGTGTAGTTATGATGTGTTTATATATATGATTTTGGAGTTTAACAGGAAATCATGAAAAATTCAATAAACTGACACATAACCATGATTACACACGGTACTTATTGTGTACAAGATTATGATATGAAAATGGGCCTAAGTGTTTTTTAATCAAGTATGAATTGAGGTCATACTGTCCTCTACAACAGTCTTTTGCCCGTCACTGTTTTCCTTGCACCAACCAGCACTTCTAAACTCCTTTTGAAATGTCTTTCCAGCAAGAGGTTAAACACATTTGAACATGAAGCTTTGTGGTTGGTGGTGTGGGTGTTGATGCTGTTTCTTTTCAGTAGTTAAATTGAGATAACAGGGTCAATGAGTGGAGTTCGTTGGTCAGCAAGGTCCTCTTGATGAATGGGAACATCCACCATTGATTGAATCTCGAGTTCAGCAAATGACAGAGTTAAATTGGTTTGTACATATCCAGCTTGTTTCTCTGCAACTACTGCTTCAATTTTGTACCCTCAGCTTTGTATTCCTCATCATTGGAGACATCATGAACTTCCTTAATAGATTAATAAAGTAAGCTGGTTGAGCTACCAGAATTGTCCTTTGGCTCATCGGGAACCTTTGGAGTAGTACCAGATCCTTCACTTAAACCTTTGGAAAGTTATTGAATTTTGTAGTCCAGCAAGCTTATTCATCTTTTAGAATACCTAGATTGTTTTGATTCATGAAACTGATCCCCCTGAATCAGCAATCATTTCTTATGTAGATTCTTGGCTAACTTTCATGGCATAAGAAGACTTGATGTGTAAAAGCCCAAATATCCGAAATACACCCTTTAATTCGAAACCAAAAACACCAAAGTCAATTAAGACTCGGTAATAAACTCACCCAACAAGCCAAATTCAAAACATATCCTGAATTTTCCTTATTGGATAGAGTGATATAAATTGAAACACCAAAGTAACTAAGACCAGACGTCACAATAATACCCTTAAAATCGCCGAAATGATAAACCACCTAAGGGCAACTAAGTCTAAATGTACACATTTCTTCTTGCAAGATACTGACTATCTAAAGGAATCACTATACTTATCAAACCTATGTGTACCTCTTTTGTTAACAGATTCTACTCCTCCAAAAATAAGCTTAGTGATTGACAGATTGGGAAAATATTAAATGAATCAGAAACATATCATCAACTTCAAGGCTTCTAACACTACGTAATTATTTCCAAACATCCTAAGCCTTTAAAAACTATGAGGTGTTGGCAATCTTGGTCGTCTGAAGTTTTAAGCCTAAGTCACTGATCATGAAATTATATTTAAGCCCATTAAGTTAATAAATTATGACAACTGAATGGAGTTAAAATAAATTAACTCCCCCTCAAATCATTATCCATTAAGTTAAAACTTTTTCCCTCTAATTACAGTCACATGATGAAGATAATTGAA
The DNA here is from genome assembly GCA_026074375.1 of Tanacetum coccineum. Classification (NCBI taxonomy): domain Eukaryota; kingdom Viridiplantae; phylum Streptophyta; class Magnoliopsida; order Asterales; family Asteraceae; genus Tanacetum; species Tanacetum coccineum. The sequence goes on along the minus strand of BQNB010074574.1, from coordinate 7,941 downwards.
AACACTTTCTCACCCTCGAACAAAGACTCGTATTATATTTAAAGATCTATTGTATTTGTTCGAGTGGTCAAAATTTCTTTGAAACTTGTTTTGTAATGTCAAAAACTGATTCTGATTTGATTAGAACACTTTTTCAAATGGTTAACCCGAACATGATTTATAATTAATATATTTGAGACAAATCATTTGGGTTATAAAACTTATACCCATGGCAACCTCGGTTCCTTTAGTAGCAAAGTCAAAAGGGTTAAGTTCCTAATTACCATATGTTGCATTCTAAACCCTAAAGGTTGAAACAAATAACATCTAATGCTTAAATGAGTTAAAAATACATTAAAACTCCCCTTTTAATCTGATCCGTTTACTATCAAACCTTTTTGTTTACTCTTCTTTGAAAGATCATTTTGAAAGAATTATTAGCACATTTCTCCACCTCAAATAATGTCCTGTTTTCTATTTAAAGAGCTGTAGACATTGTTTGAGTGATAGAAAATTCTTTTAAAATCTTTTATGATGAGAAACTAAGATGACTGATTTGGTTTTTTGACGGACAAACACCTTTTTCAAACGGAGTAACACAACATACTTTTTAGAAGAATCATAGATGAAAAATCATTTGTTTAAAAAGAAGACTTCTCTTCTTGATCAAGAAATAATGCACTAAAGCGTACATTAGATCGAGGGTGCACGGATATGACGTAATCCATGCCCGGGAGAACTTAATCACCCGTTGTTAGGAACAACCGTCTTTTTGGCGACGTGCTTTCCTCATTTTGAAAACCGGGTTGCATATCGAAATTAATAGCAAGCCATTTTTGACATGTTTTGAAAAACATTTGAAACTTCTGTTGAACTATATTTACCGCACATGCCATTCATTGAACTGAACATTTCTAGATTGTTAAAATGTTATCGAAGCAGAAGACATGTCAAAAAAAACATATTTTTTGATATTTTCTGATTTTATATTTTTGTATTTTGTTTTTGAAAAGTTTTATTTTTTTAAAATAAAAAAATCTTTTTGTTTTTTTTTTCTGGTTTTATATATTTACATATGATACATGAAGAGATACCACTTTAACTCTTCAGTTTCGTCCGCCAGACTTTTTCAGCGTTTCGGAGGACATGCTTTGCTATTTTTTCCCAACATTTTTCATTGGAGAAATTCAAGTTTTTCTTGCCTAACAACTTGGTGAAGAAGATATCTGCAGCTGAAAATTCTGTACCGACGGAAGCTAAAGCTCAAACACTCCAATTTCCTTTGCTCATGAATTTGCCTTGTTTTCAGACACTCCAGTTCATCTAATTTCACCTTATAAATTTACTTCAAGGTAAAAATCATCACTTGATCTGGACGAGGTACTAGCTTCCAAATCTCCAATATGTTCAAACACATGGAGCTCTTTATGGCATCAATCCAACAGGATTCGGTTAATGTATCTTTATAACTTTTGTGTTTCGGATGAAGAGCCGAGAGGCATATAGTAGCCAGAACAAGGCTTCAGTTTGTAGGTTGGGAGTCTTGTGGGATACCGGTCTAGAAGGATCACCAATAATCTTGTAGCGGCTGATCCTTGGTATATTTTTCAAATGTGCTTTGGGTATGATTACAGAATGCACGTTGGTTGGGATAACAATTCGGGAAGAGGATTCTTCAGAACCAGGTTTTGGAATTGGAAGACCAAATTACAGATCATTATCCATGTGTGCAACTTCAATAGCATGATCATCTTCTTCAACACTAGTAGGAATAACATGAGATTGTTCTTATGAGTGGTTTGTGAGGACTTTGTAGAAGGTTGATCTTTATTAATCTCGTTGATGACGGTTTGTAGGTTTTTGAACAACAGGTTCTTGAACAACAGCTACAAGAACAGGTTGAACACTTGGTGAAGGATTAAAGTACTCATCAAACATAGGGCAAAATAACGAACCTCAGTCATTCTTTGTTGGTGGAAGATTAGGTGAAACATCAATCACCATGTAGTTAATTCAAACTTCTCCCCCTCAAAAATTGCATATGAGGTTGCCATTTTTGATTGAACAAGTGAATAACAATACAAGCTAACCATTTTTCAAACATCAATCAACATGTAGTTAATTCACACTTCTCCCCCTTAAAAATTGCATATGAGGTTGCCATTTTTGATTGAACAAGTGAATAACAATACAAGCTAAAAAATTTTCAAACATCAATCAACATGTAGTTAATTCACACTTCTCCCCCCTCAAAAATTGCATATGAGGTTGCCATTTTTGATTGAACAAGTGAATAACAATACAAGCTAATGTACGTCGATCCACTAAATGGCTGAATGAGCATGGGAAAATATGAAGAATGTTGATGAGAATGGTCAAAAACAAGAAGATTTCTCTTCTTTTGAAGATAAAGCGCACTGAATCGTACACCTTTCTTTTCATAAAGGAACGGGGCCTGAAGTGTTGTCAGCAGACGCCATCTGTCATTGAAGAACGAGGCCTGAACTGATGAGAACAGACGTCATGGTTAATGTGCATCAGATTAGAATCCCTTGAACCACTGGTTTATGAGATATCAGTCTTTTCGGCAACCAGACTTTAAGTCTTTCCTTTATAAGATTACAAGATGTACCTGCACTTAAGTTAGTAGTACATGCACTGACATTAAGAGTTTGATCGCATTCATATGGGTTAGTGATATC
>BQNB010074573.1:0-31743 GCA_026074375.1 Tanacetum coccineum | reverse complement strand
TAATATAAAACTATTATTTTATAAAACGAGCAATAAATCTTGAATAAAATATTACCTTCAGAAAATACGAGTTCTCACATTTGGTAACCATATCATGTTCTTGATCATAAGTTGGTAGAAGAGAATTGACAATTGCTTTACCTCTGTTTCTGGTAGCAGCTGGTCGTGATCTGGTTGAGGAGTTTTGAGTGTAGTGATTAGGATGGTTTTGAGGATGGTAAACTGGTTGTTGTTGAGCAACAAGTACAAGTGGATTAGCAGTATATGCTAGTCTCTCAGCTCTTATCTCATTGACTTCATTCTGGTGTTGCTTTAGGATGTCATAAAGTTTGTGATATGAGACAGTCTTCAGCTCTTGACTCTGCTTAACAAGTGTCACAAACGTTTGCCATTCTGGTTGTAATTGAAGTAAGAATTGAACATTCACTTGATGATTTGTGACATCACACCGATTCCAGACAAGCTCATTCATCATCTTGTAAAACCTTGAGTAATACCATTCAAGTGATTCACCATCCCGTAATGTAAATTTTCCAAATTCCTAATATAGATTGGTTTTAAAATCTTGAACATTGACTGATTCACCTTTTTCAACCTTTCAATAGCTTTCAACATTTCACATGCATTTGTACAAGCATCAACTGTAGACTAGATATCATTATCTATCCCTGTGAGAATTATCTAAACAGCTTCAGCTTCAGCATTGAGTTGATCTTGTATGTCTTGTGAAACATTCTTATAGTTCTCTATGTACCCTTCTGTAGTGTTTTTTAACTACCTTCTGCAACTGGAACAGTCTTCTCAGTCCATTTGAATTTGTAGGGTAGATTCTGGAGGCAATAGTGGTTGAGTTCACTGTTAGGTTTGGTGTCAATGTATCTCTTGATTCTGGATTTCCACTGAATGTAATTACCTGATGCTCACATTGGTGGACGGTATTTACCACCTGCTTCTATAATGGCATTGTGAAGAGCATTTGATGTTTGAGTTTGCAAATTGTTATTGGTATTTGACATTTTGATGAAGTTGTGAATGGATATCTGATCTTAAGTAATTAAGTGATTGAGATTGTCTTTTAAGTGAATTCAATTAACGATCAGCGGATTTTACAAATATATGAAATTAATCAAGAAGAAACCATGAAAATATAATTGTATTGAAGTTAAGGTTTAATGTTGTTAGCTTAAATGTTTGTTAAGTCCAAGTAAAAGTTATAAGTCCTTGATGATTACTGGTCCAAGTTTGTCTAAGTATGAAATGGCAAACCACCACGAAGTTGAACAAACCACAACGAGATAGAAAACCACCACGAAGTTGAACAAACCACCACGAGATAGCAAACCACCACGAGGTTGAACAAACCACCATGAGTATAATCAAACCACTACGTAGTTTTGATTTGGATATAGTTTAGTTCTAAAGTTAGCCAAGATATATATTAAACCGCCACCTGTGATCAAATCGCTATGAAATAAATCAAACCGCTGGCTAATCTGGTCTCAAACCGCTGGCCAATTTAAATCAAACCGATGCCCTTAATAAATCATTAAACCGCTGGCAGATTTTGATTAACCGCTGACTAAATAAATAAGGCAAACTGATGGCAACAAAGTTAAACAAACCGCTGCCTAAACTTTAATGCTAAACCGTTGTGATATGTGTCAAACCGCTGGCTATTCAGTTTCACTAAACTGCTACTTTGAAAAATCACCAAACCACTATGGAGTTTTGAATTGGCTAGAGTAATGTTTAGATTGTACCAAGATATGTTAAACCGCTGCTTGTACCTGTTTATCAAACTGCTATCTCGGTCAAACCTCTACCAGTTTTTGTAAACCGCCACCAACAAGTAGACATAAACCGCCACTACTACTTGTTTTCGTATTCTAGCTAAGTTTTAACTTCCACACAAAAACTATTACTAAACCTTATCCTAACCTTTAACAAATCGGTGTCAAACCACCACCAAGAACTTGAAGTTGAAAAATAAGCTTTGGAACATAAAATTAGCTATTTTTCTATGAAAATAAGCCACGAATTTAAGAGAAATAAGCTACGAATGATAAGCTAACTATATGACCATAAAGAAAAACCAAAAACCATAGTTTAAACAAGGAGCTCAATGTCCCAAATAAGCTAAAACCATGAGCTTATTATAGTTACTAAGCCATGAAATAAGCTTATTAGATAAGTAGACATGAAGAGCTTGATACTTTGGGCTAAAAAGCTAACAAGAAAAGCAAGCCGTGGGCTTATTATGAAGAAAATAAGCTACAAATTGAATTAAGCCACAAATCTAATCACCTAAATACCCCTTAGAGATTTATACCACATGTTATCCCATAAACTAATCCATTACAACTAATAAGCAAACCAAATAAGCTTTTATGAGCCGAATGCAATAAGAAAGAAAAGAGAAAGAGAAATAAAGAATATTAGATTAAGAGAAGAGTTTGGTGGATCTTTTACACATATGAAAACACATACATAAATGACTAACACCCTCTCCATGTGTGGAGAGGTTTCTATTTATACCCAATGCCTTCACTTAAGACGCATGGGCTTCTTCTTAGGTTGGGCTTGGCTTAACTTAGGCTTTGAGCTCGAAACACGAATAATATTAGCTTACAATCTAAGCCCGTTAATACTTGGCTAGCCTATTACATTACAAAACCTAATAATAACTAAGACGACCGATAACATTCTTGTTTGACTTAATAGAATTAAGGCTAACACCTAGTATCCTGCTAATCTCATGTTTAAGTGGTAATCTAATAACAGGATTAACATGATCTAAACCACCCGCAATACTACCAAAACCCAGGGTTACACGATAGTCAAAAGGATATCCAACGAAACCATGATCTAACAGGAAACAAAAATTATAACAATAGTAAATTCATAACTAGGCCAGCACTTGAAGTGTTTTGCCGCTTATAGTGACAACAAAGCAAGAATTAATAAAGATAATCATGGATGGAAAACTCATAATTCTTACAGAAGTTGTTTATGAATGATTAAATAAAAGTAAGTTTAAGTATGATCTCCCTTGGACTTCTTGTAGAATTCTTCTAGTTGTGGAGGCCTTGATCACCCCTTGGATTTGTGGTGGAACGGTTAATATCGAATTGTCTGAATAAGGCCTTTATTTATAGATTTCGAATAGTTTATGGCGTAACCTTTTAGGGGTTTACGCCGTAAACTGCATACGTGCACTTTCCATCTAGTTGGCTTAAAGGATGTTACGGCTTAATCAATTGTCCACGTTACGTCGTAATGCTGACTCAGATAACTCATCCTTCCATATTAATAATGTTATGGCGTAAACCTTGCATGTGGTTACACCTTAATCTTGTTGGGTAACGTGTCTTGCCTTGAATAGGTTACGGCGTAACACTATCGTAGGGGTTACACCGTAAAGTCTCGAAAGAATCCGTGTTTTCTTCATTTTTTGGTCATTTCTCGTGTTTCTTGTTACATACTTGCATTTTACTTGAAAATAATGAAATAACCATAAAAGTATCGAATTCAAGTATTTATAAGACAATTGCAAGTATTTTTAGAGGAAAATTGACACTAAAAAGTATCAAATATTTGATGTTATCAATAGGTTTATTCGTTAGTTGAGCCTTTGCATACTTGTGGTTGTGTGTTTGTTTATATACTTTCTGTATATGTTTGGAATATATATTACTTGCAAATGGTTTTTATAAAACTTGAAATGAAACAAAAACCATTTTAAAACTAAATCCTTGATTTAGTTTATAGTTTAAATATAATTTGAAACTACTTGTTGAGCCATATGGAATACTGTATAATGTCATGAAGTGATTAGTGAAATGAAATAAAGTTTATGTAATACACATTTATATAACATTTTTGTCTCTTTCCACTCTGTCTGTTTTTATATGCTCTGGCAATTCTTTTTGAGCATATTCTGATCATTTTCTTTCTTATGTGTCAATTCTTGCTTTTTCGGGCACATGTCATACGCTTTATTTGTCTTTTTCTTTTAATCTCATTTTGTATGCTCTGGCATTTCTTTTTCGAGCATACTTTGATTTGCCTTTTGCGTATGGATTTCATCTCTCTTTCTATTTTGAATTTCCTCTCCAAAAAGTAGTTACGAAATGATACTCTTTCAAGAATAATAAATATATACTTTGATTTTTGAAAATACCAATTTGGCAAAAACACAAGTTTGTGACAACCATTTTAATAAATCCAAGAGTATAACTTTATATTCTCATAAAAACTTGTTTAGTAAAAGAGTACCACTTTCTGACACAAAATCATAGCTTTTGAATAGAAATTGAGACAACATTTTCAAAATCACAAGTTTTCTAAAGATGTTTGAAAACTATAATTATACAACCATACTAATATAACAACAATTAGATGGTCACTAAGTCGCTCACTCGTCATTCTATTCATTGCAGAAAATGACCAAAACCGGACATGACTTAGACCTTTTACCCAGTTGAGTATAATAGATAGTCATAACCCATTTTGAACTTGTTTTTGAAACAATCTTTTCAAAAATTTAAACTTTTTCATTTGTTGTTACATGAGAAACTTATGATCACGGATAGTTGAAGCACCATTTTGTATTTTCCTTTTCATATTTTTTTCAATCATTGATCACTTTGAATGAAAAATTTAGTTATACAAAACATATTTTTATATACGATATTTGGATGGTCAGTAGATTGCTCAATCCTCATCCTGTTAATTTTAGAAAACGGTCAAAACCAGACACAATCTTCACCATTTGATCCGTTTATCAATATAAAGATTTTTATAACAAAATTTATCATTTGTTTTCGTAAGATGTCATTTTGTTTAACGATTAAGCCTGTTTGAGTATCCGTAAAAAATTAACTCATTAATATTCTTTTCCGAAACCCAAGCTAAAAAGCCTATTTTGCCTTACGTAACTCATTTATTAAGCCCAAAATATCATTTACGAAACCAACTCATTTGGCCTATTACTGTTTACGAAACCCTTACGAAACCGAAACTTGAAAAATTACTTTCGTAAATATAATTATAAACTGGAAAAATGATAATCTTAAAGAATTTGTCTTTTTTTCTCAGCTTATTTATCAATTTTTCAACAGTTTAAGACTGTTCTTTTGTATGAAAGCAAAATCTCAAAGTTATGAAACCTATCAAGGTTATGAACCTAATGATCTTAGTTCACAAATGATATTTTCAATGATCAAGTCATTTCAATCATGTTTCAAGACATATGTTAATGTTTTGCCTCAATCAATTTTAAGTTTTAATCACTTTTCATATTTACGAAACCCTAGATCTATACGAAACCTATTTTATCAATCAATAACAACAACTAAACATAAATAAAACAAATAGGTCACGTTTTCTTATGTTTTTCTATTACAGGGAATCACTGAAACGATTTGGATCGTGTTTTCTAAATTATGAAAGCTCAATGTGTGCATAGGATTTACGAAACCTTTTTGTGTGTTTTACGAAAGCGTTGAGGTTACGTATGAAAACTGTTACTTTTATACTTTCGAAAATGAGTTTGCAGTATTGGCATTTTTAGTCCCTTAAGTTATTTACATAAGCCCTTTTGGTCCATACGAAAGTATCTTTGAACTTGACATTTTCATCCCCTCTTCTTTCTTTCGTGATCATTAACAACCCATACGAAACTTATCCTTTTGCATTTTGCACTTTTAGCCCTTGTGGTTAGTTTCGTAAGCATTTGTTATCCAAAATATTTTACATAACTCCCCCTTGGAGTTAGACCACTTTTCACATCAAACCTTTTGAACTATTTTGTAGTTAAGTTCCCGCTTTTGTCTTAAAAAAATTATAACTCCCCCTCGAACAATTATCCAATTTTGAAATTTCTTTCTTTTTGATAAAAAAATTTGTTCGAAACGAAGTTATTTTTGCTTTTTGAAAACATAATTTTTATTTTCTGATGATGATTTGACTGAAAATTTTATAACTCCCCAACAATAAGATATCTAATTAAAGAACTTATCGAAAGAGGGTTAATTTTTCAGTTTTGAACATTCTTTGAGACGATTTTTAAAAATCAAGAATTTCATAACTCCCCCTTGAACAAATGTCTAATTAAAGAACTTATTCAAGAGATTGTTACTTCTTGCAATTTCGTACACTGAATTTTTTCAAAATTAATGATTTTTGAAAGATGTTTTTTGAAGAAATCCTTTATATGTGAATGGATTTTGATTACAAACGACATATTTTAGCAGTGAAAGATCATTTTATGAATTATTTACTCCCCCTCAGTTCATGATATATTGATTTTGCATTTAAAGAATCATTTTTTTGAGAAATACAATATCATGAGACTGATAAAAACAGATAAGATATGTGTTTGTATCTTTAAGTTATATTTTTGTGTGTTTGTATTTTTCAAATTTTTAGTTGTTTTACACTTGTTTTTAAAAAAATTATTTACAATATGTTTTGATGTATGATCTTTCATTAAGAAGATAACTTTGGCAGACGTTCCAACTCAGTTGGAGTCATACATCGCATACCAATCCTGTGAACTAAATACTCAAACCTTTCTTTTGGAATGGCTTTTGTAAAAAGATCAGCAAGTTGGTATTCCGTCCCGACAAAGTAAAGTTCAATGGCACCTTTTTCAACATGCTCCTTGATAAAGTAATAACAGATGTTAATGTGTTTTGTACGTGAATGTTGTACTAGATTACAAGATATGGCAATTGCACTCTTTGAGTCATGGTACATTGGAATCTTGTTGTAACGAAATCTATAATCTAGCAGTTGCGTCCTCATCCAAATGACTTGAGCACAACATGCAGATAAGGATATGTACTTAGCTTTTGCAGTTGACATTGCTGTAGAATCTTGCTTTTTCGACGACCAACTGACTAGGTTTTCTCCTAGAAATTTAATGCCTCCATATGTGCTTTTGCAATCATCATTACACCATGAATGGTCTACATCTGAATATGCAATTAGCTCAAACCCCGAATCCTTCGAGTACCATAAACCCATATTAATGATTTTTCTTAGATATCGAAAGACTCTTTTAACCTCTTTGAGGTGTTTTTCGGTTGTGCGTGCCTGTCTGGTCAACTAGCAGTGAGATACATAAGTCCCCCAATCATACTATGATATTTAGTTTGATCAACTTGTGTACCCTGTAAATCTGCATCTATTTTGGCAGTAGCCATTGGTGTGCTAATGGTATCACATTTTTTCATCCTATGTTTCTTAAGAAGATCCATAGTATATTATGATTGACATATAAAGATTCCTCAGGGTGATTGATGAACCTGAAGTCCGAGAAAGAACTTCATTTCACCGATCATTGACATTTCAAAATTATCTTTCATTAGTTTTGCAAATCTTGTTGAAAAAACTAGTTTTGTTGACCCAAAAATTATGTCATCGACACATATTTGAACTAATAAAATGTCATCCCTGTGTCTTCTTGTAAACAATGTTGGATCGACAATACCTTTTGTGAAATGGTGTTCGATTAAAAATGACGAAAGATTGTTATACCAGGCTTTAGAGGCTTGTTTGAGACTGTACAGAGCTTTCTTAAGATGATATACGTGGTTAGGAAAGTCTGGATCTACAAAACCATCCGGCTGACGAACCAAAACTTCCTTTTTTAGTGGATCATTCTGGAATGCTGTTTTGACATCCATCTGATATATAGGAAAGTTCTTGTGAGCCGCATATGCCACAAAGATTCTGCCAGCTTCAAGTCTTGCAACTGGTGCAAATGATTCCTCAAAATCGATTCCCTCCTCTTGACCATATCCTTTGGTAACTAAACGAGACTTGTTCCGAATAACTGTGTTTTCAGCATTAGTCTTGTTTTTCTAAATCCATTCGACTGCGATAATGTTTCTGCAAATAGGACATTCGACAAGTTCCCAAACATCAAAGCGTTTGAACTGGTTCAGCTCATCTTGCATGGATTCAGTCTAGCTATGATCAAGCACAGCTTCCTTAATATTTTTTGGTTCAATTATACTCACTATTAATGCGCACATACAAACTTCTGCATTAGTTTGAAGTCGATTTCTTGCCATTATAGGTTTTAAGGGATCACCAATCACTTGTTTAATTGGATGATTCTTAGTCCATTTAAACTTGAGCGATGTTTTTGATGAAACTCGTGCATATTTGATGGATCCTGATATGTTAAAGATGACACAGCTTCTTCGAACATATGAGTTGAAGGTGGATTGTAGAACACATTTCCATCAAATTCTACAACGTCTTCTTGAACTAATTCATCGGCATTTTCATTTAAGACTGGAGAGTTTGGTTCAGTGGCAACTTGTTCTGCTGATGAGGATACTATTTGAGGAGCTTCATCTGCTCCATCTTCTTCAACTATAATTGACAATGATGAAGAAGTGTGTTCGTTATCAAGAGTATTTGCAGTGGAATTATCTGACACTTCTGGTGAACTCGTCACATAGCATTCTTCATACAAAGGACCAAACAAATTATCCAAGTCTGTTTTTGAAGGTACTGATTATGAATCTTGAAAATTCATGTAGTTTATTCTGGGCTCTGTATTGTTACATTCAGAAGCCATTGGTGTGAGTTCATCAAACTTGACATGGATCATTTCCATTATCTTTTTGGTTTGACAGTTATAGATACGAAATCCTTACGATGACTTAGAATAACCAATAAAGATGCCAATGTCAGCCTTCGGTTTCATTTTCCGAAGATCATCATGATCATTTGTTGGATAACAAAGGGATCCAAACACATGAAAGTATTGAATATTAGGTTTTCTTCCTCGAATTAGCTCATAAGGAGTCTTATTGTATCGTGTATGTACAATAAAGCGATTCTGAGTAAAACAAGCAGTAGCAATAGCTTCGACCCAAAGAAATTCTAGAGTTTTGGAAAAGATAAGCATTGTTCGATCAGCCTAGACTAGTGTTCGATTTCGTCGTTCAACAACACCATTTTTTTAGGCGTACAAGCAATTAAAGTTTTATGAGCAATACCTAACTTTGCATAAAATGCCCATAGTTTCTCGTTTTTGAATTCGGTTCCATTATCAGCTTGAATCGTCAAAATTTGAGCCTTTAGATTCCTTTGAACTTGATTAATGAAATCAATGATCATATTTGGAGCCTTATCTTTCGTGCAAAGAAAATATATACGGGTGTACCGAGAATAATCATCAACGATCACTATAATATATTTATTGCCATTGATACTTGCGACCCTCATTGGCCCACACAAATCTATATGAAGTAGTTCGAGTTTGGATTATGTGCTTGGAACCAATTTTGGTGGAAGTGAAGCTTTCTTGCTCTTGCCTTGTTCACAGGCTGAACATAGGTGATTTTTGTTATACTTAAATTTTGGAAGCCCATCAACTTAATCTTTTGACGTGAGTTGATTAATGATACCAAAATTCAAATGAGAAAGCCTGCGGTGCCATAACCAATATTTTGTTGATGTGGCTCTGGATATTAAGCACACTGGAGAAGAAGCCGCCATCTCAGAAATAGAGATAGTGTAAAGATTTGAATCTCAAGAACCGGTAAGCAAATCATTACCCTCTAAATTCTGAACATAACACATCTTTGAACAAAATTCTACTTCTAAATCTGCATCACAAAATTTTCCTACCGAAAATAGATTGTGACCAAGGCCTTCAACGTAGTATACATGACATATCGTGAGATTGCCTTGAACATAATTTCCATATCCAGTGATTGCAGCGAAATGCTCATTCCCAAAGCGAACTGTTCCCATGAATTTCTCAATAAAATTTCTTAGCAGTTGAAGATTGCCAGTCATATGCTTCGAGCATCCGCTATCAACAATCCAAAGGACGAGTTGGATCACCTGCATCACATGAAACAAATGCAGATGGAAGAGTGGACAGTTTGGCTACCCATTTCTGAGTAGTAACCGGTGTGTTAGATGTAGAACGAACACAGATATGACTCTTTGTTTCACTAGGGAGTGATTGATCAGTTTTGCTCTTGGGTGTCCAATTAAAACATTGTTGGTTTTCAAACCATTTTTGCCACTTTCTACTTGTTTCAATTTTGTTTTTCATGTAATTACTAAGTGTCTTACTTTGACTAGAATCAGAAGATAGTGGTAACATACTAGAGACCTTATTTGTTGCTGTTGGGATTTTAGCAATGCTTAATCTAGATTTCGCAACTATAGAAGTAGCTCCTAAATTCTTAGATTTTGCTACTATAGGGGTAGTGAATAAGGCTCTTTTTACACTAGAATTCCTAGAAAAAGCATAACGAGCAACACATTTTTTATGAGAAAGTAAAAAACACATCTTTACCACAAGAAACATAAAAAATATTCAAACCGTCATTAACAGCATTTACGGTCATGGTACGTAATACACTTGCGTTTGAATGACATACATTCAAATGCATTGTTTCACGCTTATTAGAATCTATACTAACACTAATTGACATCTTCCAAACATGTACGGATGGTCTCTTATCATTATTGTTCTTCAAGACTCTATCCTTTGATTTAGTGTCCTTAAAATTAGAACTTTCTACACCTGTAGAATTGCAAACATTTATGTTAGTTTTAGAATCCGGTGTCTGTGTCTCTGTTTTTGTGATTCTATACATTTCTCTTGCAAGTACATTCTCATTGTGCTTTCAACTTTGCTCGTTTTTAGGTGTAAGATGTAAAGTGATTGGTTTTGACCTATCTATATTGACCTTAGTATTTGACACTTTCTTAGCCTTAACTCTCGCTAGTTTTTTAGGCATGGTGTTTACACAAAGAAGTGTTTCTTGAGGTCCTCTGATTGGACAAACTTACTGTTCGCCTGATTCTTTCCCTTGGACAACGGTTTTTACTGAATCTGCGAGTATTCCTTGAGTTTAGATATTTTATCAAAAATGATCTTGATTCGTGAGCATGCAACATTAACAGCATAAGTGTATGTCTTTTTTTTTTTGATTTAAACATGTGTTCAAATCAAACTTCACTTCAAGCTCTTTTGTTGATGATGAGGTCTGGTGATGTCTTTTATTGAATTGACAAGTTTTTTTTTTAGATATTTAAAGTAAGGTTTGATATTTTCTTTTTCTTATTAACAAAAAACTAAATATAGTAATATCCACTAAGAGTTTTTAGTTTTTAGTTTTAGCTTACTCTTACGTTCTCCACAAATCATTTATTGTTATTAACCAATTTTATAAAAAAAAAAAAAACTATTCCAAAGTAATGATAATCGATTTCACTACGATAATACATTTTATAGTTATATAATTCATAATTAATAATTTTATATAATAAAATAGCCATTTTCCCTCTTTTTTGATGTTGTAGTTTAGAAGCTCAAAATACAATAAACTAGAGCTTGTGTGATCGCTTAAAAAAAAAAAAAAAACATTTTCATTTTTCCAAAAATTTTGATTCTTTTGAGTAAATTGTAGATTGTGAATTTGTGGCTTGTGATATCTTTGGAGTCCACTTGAACTTTTCCTCAAGTTCAGCTTTAAACAACTCATTTTTCTGTTCTTCCCTCAACAGAAATCAACACACAAACTCCCCATTAAATCTCGAATTTCACAAAAATCGTCAAAGGATTGCTTTTAACAACTCATTTTTCTGTTCTCAACAGAAATCAACACACAATCTCGAATTTCACTCGTCAAGGATACTTCCAAAAGTAGATCGATCTCATTTTGAAGAAGATTTTCTTTTGGAGATCTTTCGTTAACTTTATGTTTCATTGATTGAAAAATATTTAACATTTCTCGTACTTCTTTAATGAGTTCTTCTTTAAGTTCTTTCAAATTCTTTGATAAAGAGGCAAACATCAAAATTACATTAGTTTTATAAAACTCTCTTAAAGAATTTTTACTGTCAGACATCCATCTTCGTTGTCTGTCTTCTAAAAGAGTTTTATTAATCCGTGTTCGTAAACTGTTAATTGCTACACCCATTGTGTCAAACATTTTTAACAATTTACTCTCTTTTGGCATTTTTGGAATTGGTAAATCCGATGTGACTTCTTTTGACTCAGAATCATTATTAGAAGTAGAAAGAATTGAAAAATATGTTTGTTCAACAGAAAATTCTTGTTGAGGAACAAATGTTTCATAAAGTGCATTTAATTTTCCATAGTTAATTTGAACCATTTTGTTTCTTATTTTCAATCGGCTTTCTTCCGCATCCTCTAAAGTTTTCTCTGAATCATGTGAGTCAATTGTTAATTTAGCACTATGAAGCCTTTCACCATCATACATTTTTGGTTGTGCTGCAATGGCCTTCTTGAGACGTTCGAGATTCTTGTAACCCAACCTAGCTTTAAGAAATAGGATCATAAACTTTATTTGGTTTCTTTCCAAGCATGTGAATTGTTTGAATTGATTGACCAATTTTATAAACAATTCGATCATGCGAACTTAGTTTCTCTTTGAGATCAAGAATATCTTCAAGATACTAATTTTTTCGTTCTTTAAAAGCCTTTTTAGCTAATTGAGTTTCATGTTGAGTTATTAGCTTTTCATTTTCAATTTTGATAAAATCACTTTGAATTTTATCTTTTTCTTTCAAAATTCTTTCAATGGTGTCGTTATCAGCCCGTAATTCACGTTCCAATTCTTCACATGTTTCTTTATAGTTTAAATATTGAATTCTTTTTTACTCAAATGTTTTGACCCGATCCTTACACGTCTCAAGCTCCTTTTGTAGCAACTCTTTTTGCATTTTAAGCTCATTGTTTAATCGTTTTTTATTTTCAGCTTCTCTTTGAAAATTATATGCTAACATTTGAATTTCATGATATTCATCATGAGCATTTGAATCATGTTCAGATGTGCCACCATTATTTTCTACATAAGGATCAACAAATATGATATTAGAATCAATTTGATCATCATCAGATGTTTGAATAATAGTTTTGCATTTCACATGACTCACTTGTTCATGAACCTTGTATGAAGCATTTACCTCACTGACAGCCGTTGCATCATATGATGGCACAGTCTCAGCGTTACCATCAGCTGGTTGAATTCGAGCCATTAACATGACTGCAACAGTTAACTATTCCATTGTTTTTTCTCCATACGAGTTTTCGAGCATGAAATCATTTTCTTCGTCCTTGAGGTTGCTTTTGGCTTCATCTTTCATATCTAGCAACATTTGTTCTCTGAAATACTTTGCATCACGAACTCTTGGTTTCTAAAAATCACATGCATAGTGGCCTTTTTCTTGCCTTTCCTAGAGTTGACTTAGTTCGTGGAACACGCTGAACAATCCGATTGTTGTCATCATTTTCATTTCCTGCATTAAACGCTTGATTCTTATTTTGTCTCCTTGCATTCTTGTTACCATTTCCACCATAACCTGCATTCTTGATTTGTATGTCAACTCTACCATCCTAAACCACATCTTTATTTCTTGTGTTTGATGAAGTACGAAGATGATTATTGGTAGGTGTAGAGAACTTTTGAGTGATTGCTCGAGCTAATAACATCATGGCAGTTGTAAGCTTATCTTCTTGAGAATCCCCTTGTAACTCCCCTTGATATTCATCTTTATAATCAACAACTGACAAAGGATGTGTGACATAGTATGGTTGTGGTGAATAAGAAGAATTTGCATGAGATTGTGATGAAGAAGCATTTGAATGAGCAAGAAGGGATAATAGATCATGATTCTTGGCAGCTTTCTTTGCTTTGGATGCTAGAACATGTGGTTCGAATTGTACTAAAGAATCATACAACACATCATATGAAACTGTATCTCCAGTTTGATTGTGACGAACCATGGTAACATATTTGCTTCATTCGGGTTGCAAGCAATTGAGAAACTTAGTGTTAATTGACATTGGAATAGGACGAACATTATTACGATCCATAATATTCACAAGCATTGTCAATCTTTCATATACTGATTCTAACGATTCTCCTTCTTTTGCTGCAAACTTGCCAAACTCATCCATAAGACGTGAGTGTCTCACATGACTAGTAACATCAAAACCAAACATCAACCTTTTACATATCCTTAGCATTTTACATGCATCCACTGAATTGTATATATCATTTGGTATTTCTTGAAGAAGATAATTCATGACTTTCACATCAGCAATGTATTACTTCTTGTTACCCTTAATCATTTTGGACAATGGTTCAACTATTGCTTCTTGATCGTTGTCTGGATTAGTAATCATTGACCTCTTATACGGTCCGTTCTGTATTGAGTTCCATATCCGCTCTCTGTCTTCAAGCTTATTATCCAGAAACCTTCTAAACCTACTTTCCCATGGAATATAATTCCAATTGTCAAACATTGGAGGTCTTTCATTAGCTCCTGAGTCTGCTAGAGTTTGTTGATTTGAAGTAGACATGTTGTATCAAATGATTACAATGCAAACTTAGATCGTTTTGGAGATAAATTCTTGTAATCATGAAGTTAACGAGCAATTACAACCATGTCTTGTATTACAATGAAGTAACCTTGAAGAAACTAAACCTTGATTTGGTACGAAACACTAAGTAATACGTAAACTTTTATACGAAAGCTCAATTTCCAAGATTAGAAGATACGAAATCTCTTTAACTATGTTTCGAAACCTAATTTATGAGATACAAAACCTTTGAAACAGTTTTACGAAACCCAATTACTGTGTTACGAAACCTCTGAAACATTTTACAAAACCTCAAAACTGTGTTAAGAAACCTCTTCCAATGAGATACGAAACCTTCCAATTATGAAAACTAAATTTTCGAAACCTTCAGTTAGGAAAGCTATGTTACGAAACCTCTTGATTACGAAACCAAGTCTTATGAAACCTCAAACTGTAATACGAAACCTTTGTTACGAAACCTTCAGTTACGAAAACAGCAATTACGAAACCTTCAGTTATAAAACCAGCAATTACGAAACCTTTAACAAGAAAAGCTGTGATACGAAAGCTTAAAGTTCAAAACCAAAACCAAGCTTTTGATACGAAACCTCTAGTTACAAAACCACAGTCATACAAAAGCTTCCACTGTTTACGAAACCAAACGGTTACCGAAAGCTCCAATTTACGAAACCTTCTTTTGTAAATCCTAAATTACCTCTACTTTTGTAAAAACCAAGAAGTGTCTTACTTTTGTAAATTCTTAGCTACGAAACCTACTAAAAATCTATCAATCTGATTTTAAACATTTTAAAGTGATAATATCAATGTTATCTTTTTTAAATTGATAAAATTCTATGTTACGAAAGCTATTTTAGTGTTACGAAAGTTTAACTATATTACGAAAGCTAAGAAATCACTTACTTATGACAGTTACGAAACCAAAACTATGATACAAAAGTTCAAAATTAAAATACGAAAGTTGTTTTCCCACCTAAAATTAGTTACCAAAACCTATTTCTTGCTTACAAAAGCTATCAATTCTATTTTTTTTGATCAAATTCAATCAAAAACACGTATTTTTTGTAAACTAGATATTAAACCTACAATTTGATGATTACGAAAGCTATTATTTTGCGTTTTAACATCAAAAACTCATCAAATCATAAATCTAGTCATGTATCATCCTTATGAAACCTACTGTTCATCGATACGAAAGCCTCTTGATCAAAAATTCTCATGGTTAAGCTCGATTTGATTGACGAAACACACACTAGATCTCTCCTGGCGATAGATATCACTTGTTATATGTCATGTTTGCATAGTAGTAATCATACGAAAGTGTTAGAATAGAGGAGATGAGCTAGAGAGTATTTTCCATCATTTTTTAAATTTTCATTTCAAAGGGAAAATAGAAATGGAAGGGAGAAGTGAATTAAAAATTGTAAAGACTTGTGCAAATACCCCTCCTAGATAGGTATTTATACTTATTGCTAATCCTATTATATTTTCCTAACTTTAGTCAAACCTTGGTCAACTTTACTTAACTTTGACCAAGATAGACTTTATTACATTATAATTACTAAGAAAACTATAAAACTAAACAAAACAATACAAAGACCAATTCATATAATAATAAACACTTTTCTTGAACCTAACAAGAAGTTTGAGTTATATGCGGGATTATGAGCGGGAGGATTAACACCATTTTCAGTAGACATCTATAAGATAAAACAGTTTTAGTTAGCATGAATATACCTTAATTAAATACCTAATTTTAAATTAAGGCTAGGATCCATATTATAGATTCATTTATGAAGTGGGTTGCCGTAATCACATCACGAATTCATTTTAGGTAGACTATGTCTTTATCAATTTCATTCTCTATGAAATTTCTAGTTCTTTTGAGATTCATTAACTTTGATCAATGGCATGTTAATCTCGGATATGTTCATCTACTATTCATGGCTGGGATGCCGAGGATCATGAATAATATGGTGAATTTAACCATGCAAAAACCCGAGTGGTTCTCGGCTCGAGTCTGCTCGAGAATCATGAGTCCCACATCACCTATCACTTATGTTCTCTTATTAATGTTTCGGTAAACCACGCGCGCTCCGTTAACAGCCCATATGAGAGATGTGTGGTTTTTAAGGGTTAGCATACTATTCACATTTGCTATATCTAAAACAGGAATTTTGTTTTAGTACTTTGAAATTAATAGTTTTAATCTTGTCATCATCCTATCAAAAGTTCTCGGTAGCTCCATTGAACGCACAAAGAAGCGAAGAAGCGGGTCAGCGCGAAGCATATAAAAACCCCACTACATTAGGGAAGCAAAACGATCAGCGTTATACCTCTCTTATAGTTTGTTCACTATGGGTGAGCCGATTTATTAATTGACTAACGATGTATTTAGATTTAATGATACATATACAATATAGCAATTATAATATGTATAAGGTTTCTATTAAACATTTTAAAGTTTTGGGTTCTATTTTAAACATTTTAAAATTTTTGAGGTATATTTTAAATAATTCAAAATATAAGGTTCTAAAATGTAAATTCATATTAACATTCAATGATCACAAGACAATAACATAATATTCAATTATTTATACTTATCACATGTTAACAACCTACTGATAGATAATTAAGTGCTAATAGAATTAAGCTAAGGCTCTGATTATCACTGATGGTTTTCCATACCCTAACTAGATTAACATAAAACGAAACTATAATTAATCTAGGGCAAAAAGGAAACTAAACCCTAAAGGATCTTAACCTAATAAATAAAAGCAACTTAAAATAAATAAATAAATAAATAAGAAAATAAATACTAACCTTTAGGAAAATCGGATTTCTCACACACAGACCACCTTGGTCGAACATGGAGGCAAATACTCAAACGAGAGTATCTCTAATAGCTCACACCCACGAACCAAAGAGTAAAGGGATTTGAAATCCTAAGGTCTTGTTACACGAGTTGACTCTTACAAGGAGTAGGAATGAGAAAGAGAGAATGAGAAAATAAAGCCTTTGTATGCCTCTCTATTTATATTGAGAGGAAGGGACTTGGAATAGCTCTTTGGAGGGATGTGGGATTCCCTACAAAAACATCCCATGAGTCCCTTATGGGTCTTCCCGGCCCGTTCGACTTAATACATCTGTATTAGTTCATATTCAGTCCATGTTTCTTTATAATTAGTTTCTAATTAATTTACCAACTATTAATAAATTAATAAACCAATTAATTATACATATAATATTAATTCTAATTAATATTATCTCTCCTTTATATTTCTCTTAACGGTTCACTGAGGGCAACCCAAAAAGGACTCTACTTTTAACGAAGGTCTTACCAATTACTCTCTCCGTCCCTAAATAAATGTCCACTATTAATTTTCAAAGTCATTCTTCATCAACTTTGACCTTAAATTATTTTAATTGTGTTATATAATACTTGATGCAAAATATATGAATGGATTGAGTTTTAAATGTATTTTTATATATATGATTTTCATCAAGTATTATATAACACAAAGAAAATAAGTTAAGGTCAAAGCTGAAGAAGATTGACTTCAAAAGTTAATGGTGGACATTTATTTAGGGACGGACGGAGTAGTTATGAACTTGGAAACTAAATCTAACAGTTATCGTTCTCTAAAGGAATAGGTTGGGAAGGCTCAAACAGAATATAACAGAGGTCTAAGGGGTTGAGAGAAAATTCTTTTGGTATTTTTATATTTTTAGAAAGCAAGTAAAATTCAGGTTTTAAAGGTTGGTTTTGGTTTTAACTAATTAAACTAAATAATAAATCTAAACTAATTTGGTGGAAACTTATATGGTAAACGAATGTATTTACTTAATCATGCACTACTCCTTAGTTTGTTTCTCCTAATCCTATTACTTTGTCACTCTTGTGATGATCTGTGTAAGTATTTCCTTAGTCATGAATGAATTACACGAAAATGCCATCTATGTAATATTCCGTTAAGGAAATGCACATGTAAGGTAGTATGAAGAATATTACAAGGCCCCTAAGAGTACATTACATGCATTAAAACACTTAAGAGGGATCAACCATATTAGGGATAAGGTAGTATGAAGACTGTTACCGATTGTATCCTTTCTACACACTCGCCTTTCTCTAGACGTCTATGCTAATGTAATATTTTATAGCTAGTTTTCTAGAGCCTAATGCGCACATCCATCACAAGAAGCAATATTAAAAGGATCTATAAACTAAGTTTCATGCAATCATAAGTAAATACTAATGGATCTAGCCTAGCATATTAAAAGGAAGTGAAGAACAAGAATCAATCAAACAACACGTAAACATATTGAATTATAAGAGATAGAAGACTTCACTTGATTAAAACATGTGTTTAAGGCTTATACAAGAGGCTTTTGACACCCTAAAAATGAGCCAAATAGCTGCTATAATCAACTTCTAAAGGTAGGGATCGGTTCTCAAAGGTTACACACTTAAAACCCTAAAAACGAGTTTGTATATATAGAAAAATGAGGGTGACGGCATCGCGTTATAGTCCTGATGTCGTTGCCCCGCCCAATCTTTTAAGGCTTCTTTAATTCGGTTGGATCTTGACGCCGTCATCAAAATCCCAATGTTGTCCTTTGTATGTCCTAACGCCGTCACATTTAATTGTGACGCCGTCTCCAGCTACTGTACGTATTTTCTTCATGAGATTTGGTGTAGAGTTGTAATCTTGTCCGTCTCTTCTTCAAATGAGCCCAAGTCACGTGTATTTCCTCCAAAAGCTATCCAAGTGCTAAAAACACAAAAAGAAATGATTAATTACATAATTTGGGCATATTTGCATGATTTATATGGTTAAATGGCCCCGAAAAAGTGTATAAAATTACACCTCATTAATAATTTGCTCATTTGTTTGTATACATGCTTGATGTTGTGTCGTACACAAGTGAGAGAAATCTTAAGTATGTGCAAAGTACAACACATAACAATATGACTAATGGTTTTTCTCAACCGCGTGGTAAGAAAGCTAATATTCTACTAGGACTTATACACCTTGATGTATGTCACCCTACTTAGAACTAGTGTCAAGAAATAATTAATAGCTACTTCATCATATTCACTAAATGGTTTAGCCAACATGTTTGTGTCTTCTTGTAAAGACAATAATAAGAAGTACGTAATTAACTTGAAAATAATGTTGAAGCCAAGAGTCGGCGTTCAATAATACTTTATTTAATATGCTTGTGTCATTTTGTAAAGACATAAATACAAAGTCCTTGAACTACTCAAAGACTTCTACGTTATAGCATGCAATTGGCTTGAAAAGATTGTTAATGTCATTTTGTTTGACCAAATAGGCAAGTATGTGAGTCAAAGAGTATTAGGTTATCTAAGGAATTATAGTATTGTCTCACAATCACATTAGTCATAGAATATCACATCTTTATGGTATGTCTGATGTGTAAAATCAAACTCTGTTGATATTGTTTGATTTTTGATCACTTTAACTACCCTACCTCTAATCTTATAAAGGTTAACAAAATTGAATAAGCCACGTATTTTACTCAATATGGTTTCAACCAAGAAGGTAACTAAGACACCATCAGGTTATGAAATGGAAAACCCCCATTAAGTCTTAATTGAAGTTCTGAATTTGTTGAGATCACGTTAAGTGTGTTATTAGCAAACTAAAGTCAAGAACTGTCAATATATTTTATACATCCTAAACGAGAACACTTTTAGTGTTGCTCGACATGTTGCATATTTGGAGAAAGTCTATTTTTACAAGAAACAAGTAGGAGCATATGTTTTTGGAGAAAGTATCTTCTTACACAACCTTCTGAATGCACTGGCGAATGACATAATGAGACTGAGCTTGAAAATATAGACACCATGATGTGTTGAAACTCTCATTCGTAGATCCGCAAGGATACCTCAAGCACCTGAAAGATATGATTTCCATGTCAATGCTGAGGAACATGAGTTAGAGGATTATAGTGAATCTTCTAACTACATAGACACGTTGTCAGATCTTGAATTAGATTAATGGCTCAAAGCTATGAATGTTAAGATGTAGTTCATGAAAGAAAATCATTTTTGGAATTTGATTGATCTTCCATTAATCGGTAAGACTGGCAGGTTAAAATGGTTCTTTTAGAAGAAGACTAATATGGACAAAATTGTATACACATTTAAATGCACGCCTTGTAATAAAGGTTTTACTTATGCTCAAGCGATTAACTATGATTAAAGCATCTTTTTCTTTGCGAGCGTTAAGTGAATAAAGATATTAATTACCATACTTGATTTCATGCATATGAAATCTGGCAATTGGATGTGAAAATGTATATGTTTTTTTAAAAACGTTTATAAATAATCGAAAAACTTTAAATAAACAAGGAATTTTAAATTTTTAAACGGTTGTTTGCATAAAGGGTAGATGATGTAAGAGTCGTTAGGCAAAAGGGCTAACGTGTCTTATTTAATGAAATTCACTTCATGTCGTTCGAAACCAGGGACCAAAACTTACCCAAAAGTTTTCCACATTGACGATGTCTGCACTCTTTAGATTTTGGGTGTTAGGGTTCTCAAACCTTGTAGTTAAACTTCAAAAACCAGGAACCGACTCGTAAACTGATTCGTCTTCCAGTCCAGTTTCCCAAACCTTGTTATTTTGCTCAAAATGTTTTAAAAATCAAACTTTTACATAAATCTAGTAAAAAGCTATAAGATATAAAATAAATACAAAACAACAACACGGTTACAACCGAAACAAAAAATAGTACACCGTTAGAATTTGCTCTCATATTGCTTGCCCTAATTAGTACAACAAATATTTTGTTCATGCGTTTGTCATATCTGATTTTCTCACATAGGTAGATATGTGAAAAATTAAGCATGATAAATTTATAACTAAAGCTTCAAGTGTAAACACAAATTACCACTACAAGAAAAAAGGAGAACGGGCGACGAACTTATCCCCGGCGACATATACACCACTAAACGACAAAAGGTTATCCTACGTGGCACTAGTTCAGCATGACTTTTTAGTCAAAGTTGGAAAAACAAATCCCCGACGACATGTCGTAGGGGATAGTTGGGGTAAAATTCGACTAAAAAAGTCACCAAAAAATTTGGCGGTAAATTTTCGCCGGGGAATTGTTGGCTTTGTTTAAGCCAGGTGCTTAGTGTTAATGATCATGAAGGGTGACGTGGCCTAAACAATCCCCAGTGACATGTCGCCGGGATACTCATTTGATTTTTTTCTTACGTAATTTGCTTAGTTAATGACTACTTGGGTGACGTGGCGTTTTATAAATTATATATAAAAAGTATATAATTATATATTTTATAAATAAAAACTATATAAAAGTATATAATTATATATTTTATAAATAAAACTATATAAAAGTATCCTCGGTTCGGTACGTTTTCTCGGTTCGGTTCGATATGCACTACCCTTTATAGTTGAACATGATATACCGTATACTTTTTCAAGATGCATATTCGTCAAGTAACACAAAAACAAACAATCATTTAGTTAAATATTATACATACCACTTGTAGAAACACAAGCGAGTTCTTAAACCGATAATCATACGCGACTTACAAACAGACACTTACACATATTAGACCGATAATCATACGAGACTTACAAACAGACGCGTAAACATAGTTTAATTTGAACATTATAGCATACAAATTACATTCCAAATGACTAACTACTCCAAATCAAGTTTTCCCATGTCATTGTAAACTTCGTGAAGTAGTGCAGCTGAATTAACTGTGTGTTGTTCCGGATGCATATACATTTCCACTGTTGCCTTGAGTACCGTTATCTTATCAAGCAAGTGCTTGCAGTTTGAGCACTCTGCATTTCTTGAAGATCCCGGAGAATAGCTTTGAGGTATTGAAGATCCTAGAGAATAGGGGCGTTGGGAGAAGTCCCTAGAAGAATACATTGAGGTGTTAAAGGACTGGAGAATAGCTTGAGGTGTTGAAGTCCTAGGAGGATAACTTGAGAACGATAACTATAGGAGAACTGACCAGATAACGGGCTCGTTCCTCTTTCCATAAGAAAAAATCACATCCAAAATAATCTTCCCGATGCTGTGAAAGAGTAAAGAAATCAATTTTTAACAAATAACCAGATTATTTGTATATTACACAAATAAAAAATTTGTGATTGTTCATCTTTGATCGTATAAGCATAGTATAGTTTACCATAATGTTTTAGTTATAATATTCTCAACAGAACTACATCCCCCTCATAACGTAACGCAAAATCCTTCCATTATTGAACCGAAAAATAACACACCATATATAATATGTATCTGTTGGTGTTTGTGATGGTAAGATGTGTGTGACCTTTTGTGTTTGAGGATAATATGCTGCTTTTATAGGTAAAAAGGAGTTTTAGAGAGATATTTGGGCGGTAGTTTCTTGCAGGACCCAGGTTATAAAACAAGGGGATTAACCACGGTGAACCAATCTTCTCCGCCAGTAAATAATAACACAGACAACCTTCAGATAGTGACATTACAACGTGCCTTAATGATCTTTAGCAATATTTCCTCCAAATAATAAACAAAATAACCTACTCAAAGGAATAATTGGTGAGGAACAAGTACGAACCGACTCAACAAACATAAACGAGTTTGAAGATTATATGCCAGTCACGATGAGCTTGTACCCAGTTGTGACTTGTGACTCGATTAGACTTTAAGGCAAAGTTTACCTATTTTAAAGGTTAAAAGTAAAATGAATGATTCTATATTCATTGAAATCTAGAGTTTTTTTTCAAAAAAATTTCCCAACCAGTATAGGGATACAAGCTCCCACCGTCATACTATGCAATAAAGAAGACATTTAAAATGATCGGGTTAGGATACGAGTCGATACATGCTTGTGTAAACGATTGCTTCTTATTTCGGGGCGAAGATAACAAAGATTTGCAGTTTTGTTCGGTGTGTAACACGAGTAGATAGAAAGACAATAACACATCGACGAAGAAAGTTCCTAATAAGGGGGTGCGTTACTTTCTGATCATTGCTAGACTACAACATTTGTACAAGTCTAGTCACACTGCAAATGAAATGACTTGGCATGCTATTGGGAAGTGTACGAAGCCCGGTAAGATGCAACACTCGGTTGATGGTAGAGCATGGAAGAATTTTGACATCAAGTATCCAGATTTTGCAAAAGAACCAAGAAATGTTCGATTAGGGTTGGTTGTTGATGGTTTTAATCCGTTCGGCACCCTTAGTTAGTCTTACAGCATTTGACTGGTGATATTGACAACATACAATCTGCCTCCGTGATTATGTATGAAAGAGAGTTCTTTTATGCTGGCGTTGTTAATTCCTAGCCCTAAATCCCTGGGTAAGGACAATAATGTTTACTTAAGGCCTTTTATTGGTAACCTAAAGGATTTATGGGCACTGAAAGGTGTCGAGACTATAAACGTTGCCACAGGCCAGAAGTTTAATATGAGAGCGATGGTTTTATGGACCATCAATGATTTTCTTGCTTGAAGAAGTTTTTTAGAATAGAGTGGGAAAGGTTACAAGGCATGCCCTACATGTAATGAAGACACTTTATATATGCGTGTGTTAGGAAAAATAGCTTATGTTGGCCACAGAATATTCTTAAAGAAGACCCATAAATGGAGGCGGTCATTTAATTTCAATGGTGAAACCAAAGACGAAGATCCTCCTAGAAAATTTGACTGGATCAAAACCTGGCTCAACTTGCTAGATTGCCCACGTGTCAAAAGGGTAAACATCCGAGTTATGAGGGTGTGAAGATAAAACGCAATGTTCTTGTCGAGCTGAACAGGACTAAACGATCTATTTTTTACGAGCTTGAGTATTGGTCTTTTCTTACTCTAAAACACAATTTAGATATCATGCATATCGAAAAAAATGTGTCGGAGAGTATCTTGAACACTTTATTAATGAATGGCAAATATAAAGAAATCACTAAGGCAAGACAAGACTCGAAAAAGCTGGGCATTCAAAGTGACTTGTGGCTCGGCCAAAACAAAAACGAGAAGTGCTCAAAGCCTCAGCCTACGTATTCTTTCACACCAGAGAACAGAAACAAGTTTTGTTAGTTCATCAATGGAGTTAAACTACCAGATGAGTTCGGATCCAACTTTAAGCACAAAGTGACCGTGTAAACTCCTGTATAAAAGGTCACTACTTATTTTAACTCCTATATAAATTTTATAAATTTACATTTTCAAAATTTTGGTTGAAATCAAAAATTTTGGATTCTGGCGAGTTTCGGACCGTAAGTCACCTGTTATCGATCGAGAAGCTAATGGGCGCTTAATTATAGCCTCGGAAATTTCATTTGAGGTATTTTAGTTGGAAATAATATATCCAGCCTATTTCGGACGTGATGTATTTAAAATTTGCGTTTTTGCAAAATTTAAGTGTTAGGCTAGCTTTCGGGCCAAAATACTATAATCTTTTTTAAAAAATTGTAAAAATAAAAGCCATATTTAGCCATGAGAGCTTAATTTATTTTATTTTTATTATTTCCCATCTTTTATTTGTGTTTAACCAAAATTGAGTCGAAGAAATCATGATTTTTAATCAAATGGCGAGTTATATAGGTATTTGGGCTCGAAAACAAAGTAGTATCAAGGATTACCAGTCAAAGCCTAACCAAGCCCACCCCAAAAGGGGGAGGCCAGTTATAGATCAACACCAACGCACCCTTATGTTTTTTTTCGGAACTTTTCTAATAAATGTATATATCCCATAAATAAAACCCCCTTTTTCCTCTTTTCTATATAAGCCGAAACAACACACACACAAACATAAAACAACGTTCAAAAAAAAGTGAGAGAGAAGAGAAAAACCATCGGCCTTCCCCCTGTTTTCTTTTACTGTTTGACAGCCCCAAGGAGAAACACCATCATCAACCATTAAAACTCCATCAAATAACTCATAAACAACTTACAATCATTCCTATATCATCCAACATCCTTGTTCGCCCTTCAAAAACACCATGCAAAAGTTTTCTTAAATCTTGATTTTCTAAGTTTTTGTTGATTTCGGGTTAAAGAAGAGATTGCTAGGGTTATTGGAAGTATTGGGTACAAGATTTGAATAATAAGTCAAGTTAGGGTTTGTCATTGGTCTTGGTTTGATCCTTGTGGATTCAGAAGCCCCTATACACCCACCTAAGGGTTGTGTTTGATCCTTTTCTTGCTTTTATTTTGTGTTGTAAGTCTTCTCTAAAAACCCTAAATTGTTGTCTAATTTTTATGGAGATGCATGTGCTTGATTTTGATTCTTTTGAGGCATGCATGTTCTTGATATTATGATCTTTGGTTTGATCTAAAAATTTATGTTATGAAGTATGGGATGTGTTTAGGATATGTGTAGTAGCATTGCATGAGGGTTGATTGTGTTTTGGATGAGTTTAGAATAGGTTTGGATGGATATCATAAGGACAGTTTTAAAACAGTAGCAAAAACATATGTTTTCTCAATTATTTTTGGCCTGGAGCCTGTTATTAAATTATATGGTTGAATAGATATAGTTCTTATCATCATGTGATAGTTGGATGATCAACCAATTCCTCCGGATAAGGGAGTTATGGTCAAAATACGAAAATAGGTCAAGTCTGGACTTTTGATTAGAAAACGTGTTAATCTCTAGGTTTTTGATCTAAAAGTTTGAGTTTTAAAGCATGGGTCAGTACTAGACATCTTAGGGAAGCTCCATCAATTGTCCTCACATCCATTTCTATTATAGATTAGGAATTATGGTCTTTTCCGTAAGGAGTAAAAATTCAGTCAACTTTCTGTTTTGACTTACGGTTAGTAAAAATCCATTTCCCATGGATTGGTAAATGGGTTGATTGATTGGCTTAAAGTTTTGGAACCTAGACTTCAATTTCTTTCCATGAGTGAAAGCCATGTGTTTGTACCATTTATATATTAGGAGATACAAGTCCATGAACATGAGTCAATTCTAGAATTTCAGTTTTTACGTCTTGGCTAAAAATTGTAAATACATAGATAACCATATATAAAATTTGAAATTGATGGCGAAACTCGGTAGATGTTTAAATACATATAAGACCAGGTCACACACCAATTGGGGAGTAAAAATACCTTGGTTAAGTCTAGGTGCGATGCTGTGCATATCTTAAGAACATATCCCATACTCGTCAAATTTTTCTTACGTATTATTTTTACTTATATATTATGCTAAGTCGCGTCACATCCTATAGGTTGTCGGTAATTGTTGGTGACCTCTCTCGATTCATATATTTATCTTCTCGATCCTCGTCACTTATTCAACTTATGGTGAGTTCATAGCCTCGCCTTTCAAATATTTTTCTTAAACCCCGCGAGGGAGATACATGCTAGTTTTCTAAAATGAACACAATTAGTTTTCTTGTATGCTTGGACCCAATTATATGAGGTATGTTTCTTGAGTAGCTTTACGTCAAAAGACCCCAATCGTGAGCCGTTAACTACCTATGATGGGTAGCCGCTTGCACAATAAATAGCGTTATGGGTTAAGCAGCCCGGTTCGGTTTTTGGGCTTTGGATCCATTTGTGAGCAGTCCCAATGTACAGACCTATTGTGTCGAGATTTTTAGAAGGTATATGACGTAATACCTAACCTTGGGGGCAAATGATGGACATTATTGGTATATGATTGTGATTATCTTAATTATGCGAAATGGGATCGGTGGCACGAGCTCAATGCATATAGATAACTTCTTAATTAACATGACGGAATGGGATCATGTGGGCACAGCTCAATGCTGCCAATCTGATGGTTAATAGCTTGTCCCTGGGCCTACAATCTATAATGAGTGCTATATGAAAATGATACTCTGCAGAGTGTTCAATCTCTTTATTATCACTCATAAAACTTAAATGGAATTCACTTAACTTCCGTCTGTTGACTTTTTAGCTGTCTATCTCATGTAATTCACGTCCCAGAGGCAGGAGTCAAAAAAAAGAGGAATTGCACTAGATTATTGTATATAAAATATTAAATATTGACAGTAAGTCAATGTATAAATATGAGAAATCCGTTTTCCCAAAAAAAAGTTAGGCGATTTAACATTGGATATTAACTTAACATTTTATGTTTCTTTTAGGTATACGTTCAATAGGGGTACATCTTTGTGAAAACTTATAATTTAGTAAAAATGACAGCATACTGATTTTAAAACGTCACTTTTATAGAGTCGATCTTTGATTAATTCTTGTTGACAATTGAGTGCGTATGAATTTAGACCACCCAAGTAAGTTGGGATCGCGCTGAGCGAGTATCTTGTGGGGATGTAAAATGGAATATAAAAAGGATGATTGGCAATGGGAGTAAACTTATAGGCCCATACAAATCAGTGATGACGTCATACAGTTGAGGAAAATACTTGTATTAAAGGATATTTAAATCTTGTATCATCCCCCACGGGTTGTTTGGAAAACTAAAAAAATGGTAAGGACTAATGAACTCCACCTTAATAGAAGAAATCCTGATTGACTACACAAAGTATGAATTTCAAAGTGGATACATAAAAACGAGCTTTGTTCCACTTCAACCTGGGTGTCGTCACGCAACCTGGGGTAATATATCAAGTCTTAGTTTTATATTTCAAAACTTTATTTCATAAAGTTTAACGTAAATATTAATTTGGTTTATTAACTTGTGAAAATATCGTATTGCTGTTCGGGCTATCATAATCCAGAGGTCATGTAGTAAACGTTTGAGGAGCTAGGACACTTTAAATCGTAAATCCAGCAACTCGTCAAAACGTCTACCCAAATGAAAGCCCCTCACATGAAATTCCCTAGTAATGTGATACGTTATAGTTTAAATGATAAGATTTTATCTTTTTAAGTTTCTTCAAAAGCTAGTAGATGATAAATTTTGTTAAACATATAACATAATTATTTTTATATGTTTCGATCAATGAATGAAACAATAAATGTGTCGGCTTTTTAGTAAAATCGAGTCTTATAATGTTTAAATATATTTTTATTTAACATATAAAAATGTTACATTTTATAACCTAAAGAATTCGAAGATGGCAATATATACCCTTGGTATATATTATTTTATAAATTTTAACCACTTTATATATATTTTAAGGATTTAACCCTTAACTTTAGAGTTTGGAAAAACATGCCCTTGTAGTTTAACTTTAGAGTAATTACATTTTTGGCCAGAAAGTTTAAAAGTTTCAGAAGTTACAATATATACCCCTAAAGGACAATGCGATTTGCATTTTTAGTCCAAATTTCAAATACTTCGTGTTTTTAATCTCGAAATCAATTTACAGCATATAGCTTATCATAATAAGCTAAAATATGTTGGTTTTATTAGCTTGAAGCTTATGAAATTAGCTTATTAGCTCGAAATCTCAAAAAAGGTGCGTTTGGTTTTGAAACTAGGACCCGATGGGTTAGATCTTTTAGGGTTTGTTTCTAAGCTTATTAAAATGATATTATAGCTTATTAAAGTAGCTTATAAAGTCAGCTTATGGCTTATAGCCTTTAGGGTTTACGAAAATGGTTTTTAGGGTTTTTATAGGTGCGTTTGGTTTAGGAAAACCAAACATGTAGGCTTATGGTTTAAGGGCTTATTTCATGTGATCATAAAGATGGTTTAGAGCTTATTAGGTCAAGATAAGTTAAGATAGCTTATTAATGGAGCTCGCATGTTTTAGGGTTTCAAAATGGGTCGTTTAGGGCTCGGCTTGGTTTAAGGGTTTTCAAAAAGGTTTTGCTTGCACACGAGGCTAGAACAAAGCTTATATATGATCTAAAACATGTTAGGAGCTTATTGAACAAGTTATATGACTTACAAGAGCTTGAAATGGTTTGAAGTGGGTGAATATGGGTCGAATACTTAGGAGATGATTCAAGGACTATTCTTCTCTTATTCCTTGGTTCCAAAATAGCTTAAAGACCTTTCCTTCCCTTCCTTAGCTTGGCTAGAACCTGATTTTGAGGTAGTATATAGCTTAAATGGTGAATTATGGAAGCCTGCATGTATACGTGTATTTATAGGGCTAAGACTTAGAGTGGTGGCCAAGTTTTAGCAACTAGTATGCAAGGTGACTAGTGTAAGCTAGGAGTATAGCTTAGAAAGGTGTTTAAAGGTGGTGAGGGTTTGAATCACTAAGGAGGTGACAAGGTGGTGGTGAGGTGTCGCATGGTGGTGAAAGGAGGGTGACAAGGTGTTTAACTTAGGGCACAAGCGTGGTGTCAAGGTGGTGCATCATGGTGGAGGGTGTTTGCTAGGTTAAGATTTTGTTTCGAAACTAGTTAAGGTGGTATCGGGTTTGCTAGGGTTTAGGGTTAGGGTTTTAGGGTTTTTCCGAGTGTGTGGAGTGAAATGGAGGGAAAACTAGTTCAAATGTGGTGCTTGGAGAAGTTGTAACTTGTGCTTAAAAGGTGGTATAAAATACCTATAGAAATTTGGAAGGAAAATGCTTGATTTGAATTTTGTGCATTGTCGGGTTGTACCATGGGCTTTAAAGGAATTGTACTAGGGTTTTGGAGGGAAAAGATATTCAAAAATTATGCATTGTAACCTTGTACACAAGCCTTATAAGTTTAAACATTTGTATTGTATGGAAACATTACATGTAGTTGGGGTTTTGATATAAACGTTAACGTATAAAGTTCGTTTTATATTAAACGTTTTGGATGGTACATTAAATAAATAACGTACATGGTAAAATGAAAGTTAGAACATATTGCTTGACATATTATAACGTTTACTTGATATAAACGTTGATGGAATTGGCATTGGTAGGTGCGTGAGCTCGTTTACTTTGGAAATGTAAGTTACGTTACATAATGGACGGAATAAAACAAAAAAAATATTTCCGTGAAAATGGTTGTATTTAATATAATAGGTGGAAATTATATTGAGGAAAGTTGTGGGTTGTTATAACGTTTTTCACTTCACTCTTGAAGAAACCTGGATAATCAAGAAGGATCTATACCCTCTAAACCGACTTTGGACACCGCTTTAGACCCTGGAACTGACATAAAATTGTAGTATAAATAAGAGACCCCCATGCCTCATTTTAACACACACCTCACTATTCTCTAACTCCAAAACCTAATCCTCATAGTCACCACTCCTCTCCAAAGCCACCTAAGTCCAGAGAAGTCAGGAAGAAGCTCCAAGAAAGCCAAGAAGGAGGATCCCTCTAGCTCACAAGTTTGTCATTTCCTAGTTTACTTTCCTTTAAGCTTTTGCAATACTTTGTAAGAACTTTCATTATGTTTATGAATGCATTATTTTCCAGAATTATGTCTTTGTTTAATATGAGTGGCTAGTCTCTTTATGTGCTTGGTTAGATGAAGTTTGTGGTATGAAGATTCGATTATGATAGTGTGGCATGTTAATTTAATTTCAAGCTAAGTCTTAGATCCATTTGTTCTTATGTTCTAAGTGGCATAGTTTTATAAACCGAATTGTTTGTTGAGAATATCATAGGCCGAAAGGGGTATTGTTAATCAATCAATTGTCGCCTTTTTGTCTACGATCGGCTACCTTTTGTATTGACCATTTCTTAAGCGGTTGGGTATAACTAGGAACATAATTATCGGTGTCTATGATTTATGAAACGAACTACGAATCAAACTCATAGAGATTGTCTTAGTCTCAAATTTATTGATTGAGTCTAATGCTTGTTTTTGTCACTTCGAGTCTTGACGAAAATAAAAAGTTTTAAAAATAATAGATTGGATAACCTCCAATTCTTTTAATCAACTTGTTAGTCTATGCCACTATCATATCGAATCGGATTTTCAAACTAAGTCCAACCAAGTACATCTTATTATCATTGAATCGCTTTTATTATTGTTATCTTGCATCTTAGGATTTTTTTTATCATCAAAATCTTTATCAAGTTGAAACACCCAAATCCCTGCGAACGATCCCGACTTACCATTCAATATCTTGCTACTACGGACGAGTTCACTTGCTCGTATGTGTTGCTTAAGAATTTTTTATCGCACGCATCAAATGCCATCTATTCCTCATCCAAGACCATTCCTAATTCTAAAGCCTCATCAACATTACCTTCTCTTTAAACCATGCTAAATTCCTAGGCCTTTTAGGTTTGGTACATTGTCTTGCCATGTGGCCTTCCTTTTGACAGTTGTAGCACTGAATAATCTTTGCCTAACCTGCTATTTTAGTTCCCCCAGTTCTGTTAACCCTTGTACTATTACTCATAGCACTATTGCCTGCATACCTTTAATTTTGTCTTCCTTGAACTATTTGCATGGTAACTCTTCTATCTTGGATAGTTGCCTGATTCTTTGGGTTAGATGAGGTTCTAAGCTGGTTGTTGGTTGGTG